>JAACIZ010000013.1:0-183898 GCA_017140785.1 Calonectria pauciramosa
GTTAATAAATAAACTAAATAATAAAATTAAAAAATAAAATAATATTTATATTATTATATTAACTATAAATAAATAAATTAAATTAAAAAACTACCTATTACTTAACTTACCTATAATACCTTATATAACTATAGTATAAAAATAATACCTACTAATACTAACTTTAGTTTTACCCCTAATACCTACTAAGCACTAATAGAAAATATTATTTAAGTAAAAGCTATAATTAAATTAAATAAACTATAAAAATTATATAAAAAAATAAAAATAAAACTAGAATTTATAAGAAATAGTATAAAATAATATTATAATCTAAAAAGACTAAAAAGATTAATCTTTTTAGAGAGAAATATGGTTTACTTAGTAATAAAAAATCTTATATTAAAATAATAAAATAAAAAATTAGGTTTTATATAAATTAGATTTTATCTAATAAAATAAAAAATATTAGAAAATAATTATAAATTAGACTTACTAGAAAATATTAAAATCTACCCTATCTTTTATATCTTACTATTAAAACCTAGTAATAATTATAATGTTCTAGTCAATTCCTAACTATAATAAACCAATTAAAGTAAAGAGTTTATATTAGTAGAGGAATATAAAGTATATAGTAGTTTCTAAGTAATATTATATAAGTTATAAAAGAAATATTATATCTGGTAATATATTAATTAGTAATTAATATAACTAGATTATATTAAAAGTTAGTTAGACTATTTCTTATAATATAATTAACCTATTTATATACTTTATCTAATATTATAAATTACTATCTTATATAGTAGCTTATAATATATACCTTAGCTTACAATTATAATCTATAGATTATATTATAATCTATATTTAAGATAGGTGATTTATTTTTATTGGCTAGTTAGAGGTATAAGATAGTTTCCTTATGATTGGTATGATATATTGGTTGGGTATATTATGGGGTTCTATTTATGGTGATCGCTCTAGGTGGGTATAGATTATAATATAATATTTTCTTTTTATTGGTTTTGTTCTTAAGATTTATTATTGTGGCTATTGATACTTAGTATATAATTTAACCCTTTATATATTTTTTTTATTAATATATTTTCCTTAAAGGCTAGGGAATATTTTAAATTTATAGAATTTGTTGCTTATAATGATATTTTTTTTAATATATTGTATACTTATTATTCCTAGTATAATCTTAAATATCTTATTTATATATATTTATTAAAGTATTTAAAGTATATTTATTATAATTAATTTTATAATATAATAAATATTATTATTTTTACTTATAAATATAAGGCTATTTTAAGTATAAGTAATTAATATTAATAGATTTTTAGTAATATTATATATTAAAAATAAGATTATTTATATTAATAAAGCTAAGGAAAAAACTAAAGAAGAATTTCTTATTATTTAAATAAGGCTTTAGGAAAAGTAAGTAAGGCTTAATAAGATATTAAATTAGTTAATTTATTTTTATTATTAAAAATATTAGCTAAAGATATAGGGTAATAAGATATTATAGTAGGGTTTAAATTTATTGGATAAGTTAGAGGAGGTAGATTGGGTAGAGTTAGATATTATTGTGGATGTATAGGTTATTAGGGCTATTAATATAATTAATTAGAATATAGTAGTTAGGGATTTTTCTTTTTTTGATTTTTCTAAAGGAATTATTTTAGTATTTTTAAGTAATATGTAAGGTTTTTAATAAGTTTTTATATTATTTTCTTATAGCTTTTTTACTTAATCCTAAATTTCTTGTTTTTTATTCTTTATTTAAGGATTTTCTTGATTTTTTATTATTCTTTAAGATTCTTTATTTTTGGTTTATATTTAGGGCCTATATTAACCTAGATATTATTACTAGGTTCTAATAGTAAGATATAGAAGATAAGGTAGACCTTAATATTTTCTAATAAATCTAATTTATAATTATTTTTTAATATTTTTTATTTTATAGGGTAGGATTTAATTTATATAAAGTCTAATTTTTTATTTTATTATTTTAAAGTAAGGTTTTTTGTTATTAAATAAACTATATTTCCTTCCAAAAAAATTAGTCTTTTTAGTTTTTTTAGATTATAATATTGTTTTATGCTATTTCTCATAAATTCTAGTTCTATCTTTATTTTTTTGTATAGTTCTTATAGTTTATTTGACTTAATTATAGCTTTTATTTTGATAATATCTTTGATTAATACTTAGTAGGTATTAAGGGTAAAACTAAAATTAGTATTAGTAGGGGTTATTTTTATACTATGGTTATATAAGGTATTGTAAGTGAATTGGGCAATAGGTAGTTTCTTAATTTAGTTTATTTACTTATAATTAATATAATAATATAAATATTACTTTATTTCTTAATTTTATTATTTAGTTTGTTTATTAACCTAAGATTTAAATATAGTATTAAGTTTATAATTAAGGCCTATAAAATATATTAAGCTTTACTAGAATTTTAATATAAAAAATTATTTTTAATTAAAGACAATTTTTATTAGTAATTTATATACTATTATAATATATTTAAAAAAAAGGTATATAAAAAGATCCTCTTTTATAACTTTTTAATAAGAAAGATAATATAATACTTTTATAAAGTAATTAATAATAATAAAAATATTATTATAATATACTCTTATTATAGGGTCTACAAATAGGGGAAGGTCTATAATAAAGTCTATTATAACTAATTCCTATAGTCTTTTTACTATAAGTATAGACTATAGTTCTCTATAGGACTTATATTAAGATTTCTTTAAATATTAACAAAGGCTATATTCTTTATATATCTTCTTAACTTTCTTTTTTATACTATTAAAAAAAAATATCTATTTAACTCATTTAAAGGTTTTATTAATTCCTTTATATCCATATAGTAAATACTTATAAATTTCTCTTAGTAGGTTTATTTAGTATTCCTCTAGGACTTAAAGTAAATTAATTTATTTTTTCTATAAAAGATTTTAATTATATTCTTTAATTTTCTTTAATAATAGATTTTCCTATTCTATTTACTAGGTAGATATTTATATAGTCTATAATTATTTTGGTAGTCTACTAATGTAAATAATAGCAATTAATTTCTTAGTTTTAATTATTATTTTATTAATTAAGGCTTATTCTAAAGTACTATTAAAGGAGAATTATAGAAGCTATTTTTTTGTTTAGGGCTTTTCTTTATAGTAATCAGGTTAATAGCTAATTATATTAGTATAACCATTTTTAATTCCTTTAATATAAACAATATAATAGTTAAATTTAGAAAAGTATTTAATATAGTAAAATTATCTATTACTTAATTATTATATTATTATAAAGTAGGAGATATTTTTGTGATTAATAAATATAATAATTTTATATTTTTTGCCTAGGAGATAATACCTAAATTCCTTAAAGGTATTAATTATGGCAAAGAATTCTTTATTATAAATAGAGTAATTAAATTTTACTTTATTTAATTTATAAAAATAGAAGGTAATTAGGTATAATAGGCTATTTTTATTCCTTTATTTGATTTAAATACTAAGGGTAAAATCTAAAGAATTAGTCTTTAACTTAATTAATTATTTTAGATTGAATATAGCTAATATAAATTCTATAATAATTATATTTTATATAGCTTTAAAGGCTTTTTTAGCTTTATTTTTAAAGGTAAAGGTTTTTCTTTTTTTAATAAGTTTTATAAGGGATATAATAATTTTGCTAAAGTTTTAAATAAATCTTTAATAATAATTTATAAATCCTAAGAAAGCTTATATTTTCTTTATATTTTTGGGGAATTCTTAATTTTTAATAGTAATAATTTTCTTGGGGTTTATATAAATTTTATTGGGTGAAATAATATAGCCTAGAAATTTGATTTTTATTGTATAGAACTTGCTTTTCTTAGGTTTAATAAGGAGTTTATTATTCTAAAGTACTTTTAAGATTTTATAGATATATTCTTTATATTTTTCTTTATTTTTAGAGAAAATTAGGATATTATCTAGGTAATATATAATAAAGATATTAAGATACTTGCAAAAAATATTATTAATTATTTGTTAAAATAATATAAGGGCATTTATAAGTCTAAAAAATATAATAAGGTATTTAAATAATTTAAATTTAATTTAAAAAGTGGTTTTTTACTTATATCTTTCTTTAATATAAATTAGGTTATAGGCTTTTTTTAGGTCTAATGTAGTAAAAATATTTATATTATATAATTAATCTTTTATTTTATTAATTAAGGATAAAGAAATTTAGTTTTTAATTATATTTTTATTAAATTATTAATAATTTATAATAAATTATAATTTTTTATTTTTTTTTAGAATAAATATAATAAAATAATTAACTTTAGAGTTTAAGATATAAATATATTTTTTCTTAAGTATATCTTTAATATATTCCTTTAGGATATTAAATTATATTTAATTAAGATTATAGATAAGATAGAACTAAATATTAGTTCTTTTTTTTAGTATAATTTTATAATTTTATTAATTAAACTTAGGTAATTTTATTTTAAGTTTTTTAGTAAATAATTATTTATAAATTTAGTATTTAAGTAATATATTTTTTAATTAGTTTTTTACTATTATTACCTTTATTTTCTTAAGATTAGTATTAAATTATTGAAATTATGTATATATATAGATTATTATTTTTTGCTATTATTACTTTTAATTATTTTTATATTTATATAGTATTTTTTTAGGTAATAATATATTTATTGTATTATTATGTTATTTTTTTGCCTAATTAGGGTTAAGAGTATGAGATTTTTTATTATTGGAAATATTATTAGCTATATTATACTTAGGGAATACTTATACTTAGTTAATATACTAGTAAATATTAGGATTATATTAGTATAGCTATAGGTATTCTAAAATAATATTATGATTTTTAGTGTTTATAATATTGAAATTAATTCCTTGGTTTTTTCTATAAATAAAAACTTTAAGATAATTAAGCTTTTTATTTATAATATTATTATTATATTTAAATATTATTCTTTTAAAATTATATATAGTATAAGGATTAGATTTTATTTTTTATAGTAGTTTTAATTTATTAACTATTTAAGGATTAATATAATTAAGTTTAACTTTACTATCTACTAACGTAGTATACTATACTCCTTTAATCTAGATTTCTAGTTCTAATTATTTCTATTTAATAAAAGTAATTATATATAAAGTCTTTTGTAGGAGTTTTTTTGATAACTTTATAAATATATGCTCATATTGCTCTTATAGCTTTAATTTTGTAGGGGACTTTATAAGTTTTTTAGTAAAAATTTAATAAATTAATACTAATTTTATACTTTTTATAGGCTATAGATATTATATTTGGGGTCTAGGTAGTCTTACTAGTTTTTATCTTTATAGTCTAATATATCTTTTAGTAGAGAAATAATAATAATATTATTATATTCCCTTCTTTAAGCTATAATAAGATAGTCTTTATAGTAATAATTATAGGTAAATTCTAATAAAATATTTTTTATTTTAATAAAAAAATATTTATTATTTTCTTTTTCTTATAAATATATTCTATAATTATAGCTAAAATAGTAGAATTATATTAGATTATTGTATTCTAGATAGTCCTAGGCTAGCCTTTTGTTGTCTATATTAAACTAAATTGGCTTTGGCTATATTCTTTGTACTTGCTAGTAAGCTAAAATATAGATATTCTTACTTAGGCCTATATTTTATTATAATTTTTTATTATATATTTTTTTTTTTATATTTTATTATAAGATATTATTTTTATTTTAGGTAAAGGTTTTTTATTATTTTTTAAAAATATTATTAGTATTTATATTATTATAGTCTACTAGGAGTTTTATTTCTTAGGCTCTTTTTAGGTCCTATAGGTAGATATAAGGCATGTTTAGTTCTCTTTAGTAATAGGATTAAATAATATATTAGTTTTATTTTTATTTGGGTATAAGAAATATATTATTTAATCTTAGATTACTTTTATAAATTATAGTAAAAGTATATTCTATATTTATATAGGGTTTTTCTTTAGGTATAGATTACTATTTAAGATCCTATATTTCTAATTATACTAGGTAATTTAGAGTATTCTTAGATTATTAGATAATTATATCTAATATCTTATCTTTTAATATAGGTTAAAATTATTAATTAATTTATAATTCTTAGTAATTATAGCTAAGGTATTCTTTCTTTTTATAATTATAATAGATAATATTAAAGAGATCTTATTTTTAGGTAATCCCTAGTTCTATAGGTCCTAGGTATATACTATAGGTAATAGGTTTATATTATTATTTTATATTAATATTTAGGGTGGTTTTATATTTATTGCTTTTTTATTATTATTGTTTAAATTGTTTATTATTAACTTTGATAGTATAGGCTATATATTTATTGAATTTAATTAGGGATTTAAGGAGTTAATATATTTTATTTTAGATAGGTTTTTTAAGTTATTTATAGAATTTATTAATTAAGGTATTTTTTATTTAATATAGTTTTATAATATAATATTTAAAATTAATAAGGAAGTTAGTATATAATTTTTTCTAAGTGAGTTTTTTAAGGGCTTATAGTATTACTTATTTTTTATTAATTATATTATATTATTTTATAAGTTTTTTTTTAAAGTTATTAAAATTATTGAATAGGTATTGGATTATTGAGTTAATTTAGTCCTAGGGGATAGTAATATAGTTCTTAAGTTATTTCTTTATAAACCTTATAGGTTTTTTTTCTAATTTTTCTATAGTATATTAAACTTTTAGTTATTTATGGCCTATAAAGGTTAATAAGAATATGGCTTAGTAACTTTTAATTTAGATTAATTATTCTTAAAGATTATTAGAACTTTTTTTTTATAGTTAGGGTTTTTTAGATTTAATAATTTTTTTAGAATCCTTAGTTTTAATAGTAAAGCTTTTAAGATCTTTTAGGTATTTCTTATAAGTCTAGGCTAATTTAATTTATTTTTTTTCCAAAGTATTAATAATAGTATAAAGTTATTATAATTTAGTATTTTAGAATATTTATTATTATAGGGTTTTAAGTTATTTTATTATATAATTAATAGTATTTATAAATTATTTATTTTTGTATTTAAGGCTAATGATATTTTGTTTTTTTTTATTATTTTTTTTGTTCTTATTATTATCTTTGCTACTAGACTCTTTTACTTTCTCTATGGTAATGTCTTTATCTTTATTAGGAATCTTAGATTTTTTTTCTTTAGTAATAGCCAAGGTGGACTTAGATGAGGAAGATAGGGTTATAGGAGTTATTATAAAAATATTACTTAGTAATTAATATAAGTAATTTTATTAAATAAAAGCTTTTAATATATAATATTCTAGTTAATTCCTAACTATAATAAACTAATTAGAGCGAAAAGTTTATATTAATAGAGAAATATAGAGTATATAGTAATTTCTAAGTAATATTATATAAATTATAAAAAAAATATTATATTTAGTAATATATTAATTAGTAATTAATATAACTAGATTATATTAAAAGCTAATTAGATTATTTTTTATAATATAGTTAATCTATTTATATACTTTATTTAATATTATAGATTATTGTTTTATATAGTAGCTTATGGTATATACCTTAGCTTATAATCATAATCTATGGATTATACTATAATTTATATTTAAGATAGGTAATCTATTTTTATTAGCTAATTAAAGATATAGGGTAGTTTTCTTATAATTGGTATAATATATTAGTTGAGTATATTATAGGATTCTGCCCATAGTGACCGCTCTGGGCGGGCATAGGTCATAATAATAATATTCAAATTAATATAGGTCCTAAATATAAACTAGAAATAAAAAACCTTAAGAAATAATAAAAAATTAAAAAAATTCTTAAATAAAAAATAAAAAATAAAAAATTTAAAATTAAATAAAAAAACTATAAAAAAACCACATAAAAACCCATTAAAAACCTTATTTATTATTTAAAAATATTAAAATAATTTCTCTAAAAATACTAAAAAAAAAATCCTTATAAACTATACTCTAATCAATAATATCTAAAGTATCCTTAGCTTAAATATCTATAATAATTTAAGACTTAAGATATTTAGCCTCATCTAAAGTATTTATAAAAAAAAAATCCCTTCAAATTATTTCCTTCCCCTTTACCTTTAATTAATACTTTTATTTTTATAAATAAATTAAATAAACTAAAGCTTTATTAAAGAATACCTAAGTAATAAGCATAGCCTCCTCAGCTTTCTCTTTTACTTTTTTCAAATAATTAGATTCCCTACTTAAACTAGATACTAAAAAATACTATTAGCCGCCAAAAATAAAAATAAATATAAAAACCTATAAGTACTAATAATAATACTTAATATATTATAGCCACGATCTTAGTAAATATATTTACTATAATAAAAAGACTTTATTATTATTTGGTAATAAAAGCCTTTAAAAAGATAAAAAAAATAAAATATAATATTATAACTAAATTTTATAATATTATTAGTAAGATAAGTATAATATTATGTTAATCTATTAGATATATTATTAGTAAAAAAAATGATTATAAGTCTAAGTTAATATTTATAGTAAGAAATTAAGGAAAGGCTAATTATTATAGCCTTAAAGATAAAACTAATAAAGGGGAAATATTATATTATAATCTATATATACCTAGGATAATAATATAAAATAGAATACTTAATTATAACCTAAAATATAAAAAGTAAAGACTTACTTTAGTATATTAATTAATCTTATATACTTATCCTATACTAATAATCATTATAATTACTAATAATTATAAAAATAATTACTATAATCACTTAATTATTAAAATATAAACTATATAATTATATATAATAATTTAATAATATATAGATAAATTAGTTATATTATAAGAAATAATCTAATTAGCTTTTAATATAACTTAGTTATATTAATTACTAATTAATATATTACTAAATATAATATTTCTTTTGTAATTTATATAATATTACTTAGAAACTACTATATACTCTATATTCTTCTACTAATATAAACTTTTTGCTCTGATTGGTTTATCACAGTTGGGAATTAACCAGAACATTATATTTATAGATACTAAAATAAAAGCTAAAATTAATTATATAATATTTACTTAGTAATTAAATATATAATATATTAAGCCTTTAGCTATAAAATCTTCTAATAATTCTTAATCTTAATTTCCTTAGTTATTTATATATAAATTATAATTATAATCTATATATAAATTTTTATAATAAAAATTGGTTTTTAATCTAATAATTATAATTATAAATATTAATAATTATAACTTTTAGCTTAATTAAGTAAATAATTAATCTAATTATTAATATATTAAATTTATTTTTTTACTAAAAAAATAAATAGAAATTATTAGAATAGTAATAATAGATCTTAGGGTAATTCTTTAATTATTATAGCCTATATTAATAGCTCAATTAGTTTAAAGCTATAGCCATAATCAATAGTCAGCGCCTTCATTGGCTAGTAAGTATTATCCTTAGGCTACTCATAACTATAATCATCAATTAAGATAAAGCTGTCATTATTATATACATTGATAGCCTTATTAGAGGGCTATTGGGTATCTATTATGAATAAAATAATTAATTATATAATAAAATAAGGGGTATTAATTCTAGAAATTATTAATGTTACTTGAGGTCACTTTGCTTTTGCTAGGGTCATGTGGGGCGGGGTACGGAAGTGCAGCTATCCGGCACTCAAAGGGATAGCTCCTATACCCACAAGCCGTTTGGGGCTGCCGTTGAAAGTCGTCGCCGGCGCCGGGGACATAAGCTTCAGCTAACGTGAAAATCAAGTCTTGGCACCAATCTTTAATTGGCCAAACCTGGTGTGCCCCACAACTAGCGATTGATAAGATAAGCTCGCGAGTTGTTTTTTATGGTGTTTTGGTGTCGGGTGCGGTTTTGATCATGTAGCTGTTTCCTCAACTTTGATGTCTGCCAGCACCGTCATCGGGCTGGCATAATGAAGGTCGGTCTAGGTGGTAAATAGGTCCTTGCTGTTGTTCTTGGCTCTTGACTGGCCTGGTGTCGGCAGCGGCTTCGAGATTCCTGGTAATGACTGGATGGAGGTTGCACAGAAATTCGCGGCGTTTGTATATGGAATCGAGCTAGGACCCTGGTGGCCGCATCCTTCAACTACCCTTGTGTTCAAGCTGGGGGTTGTAAGTGTATGATACCGTAACGATAATTAACAGGGTCCACCGATTTAGAAGGAACCTTCTCAATATATGACTGGAGCAAAACCCCTCACAAATTTTAAGGTAATGGTGCCGTGCCTTATCTATATACTGCCAAGTCGGTTCTGAGCACACTGTACTGGAATAGCTTGGTCTTTTGGGTCTTTTGTAGTCAAATAGTCTGACATGCATTCCTGTACTCATTTTACGGAAATTTAATAACCACATCCTCAAAACACGCACAGAGTTTCCGAAAGACTCGTCTGTAACGTAGTCCCAAATCCGAGGTGGACTTTTGAGCAGACCCAAAGTTGCTTCTATTGTACCGGCCTCAATTGCCATTGCAAGAGTATTCCCACCACCCCAACATTTCCATTACCATGAGTAGAGTAGCTGGCGAGGAACAAGGCATCCTGGTTCCCGGCTGCAATGGCAGAATTCGCGCTGTTCTGGATCCACTGCTGGATGTCAGTGAAGCCGTTGGCGATGTCTCCGTTCCCGGCGAGGTTCGCCACGTGTGCCCAGTTCTGCCCCGTCAGCACCTGCAGTGTGATGTGGGCCTGGAAGGTGACTCCGTTAACGATGACGGGTCGCACTACGTTGACGGTGTTTGCGTTGCCGTTGATAATGTTGGCGTTGACGCGCCCAAAAACCTCATCCAGAACGCGGCCCAGATCGGTGGATTGGGGAGGCGGCGGCAGGGGGAAAACGGCCTGGACGGCGGCAGCAAGGAATTCTCTCAGTTCTTGATCGGCGCCTACTTGCTGCTCGAGGGGCAGGAAGAAGGCGATGACGGAAATTATGGAGATGGCGGTAGAAACAACATTGACCAGGAGCGGAGTCAAAGAGTCAGCAGGCGGGGCTCCAGCAAGGACATTGAAGTCACCGGCCCGGGGTACGACTCTGTTTTTATGATTAGTGAGATTCCGGGAAAATAGTGAATCAGCAAGAGCTATTTACGCTGGTAGTTTGTCCTGAGGAGACTCTGTAGTAGACTTCTCCAACTGTGGAGCGGCCAAGGTGGTTATGAAGCCATTGAAGCAGGCGGACAACACCACAAAATACTGGCACAACTTCATGTTTTCTGAAGATCCTTAAGGTTGATGTGATTCGTCAAGTAAGCAAGTAATTTGAATGGATCGCATCGAATGCATAGATGATGTATTTGTAGGCCTTCAAAGGTCTTTATACAGGCAGATTTACGACTCCATATAAATAGATCAACATGTTGAATTTATAGACATTAAATAAACATTTACATAATCAATGTATAACTGCTTTAGAGTCTGTAAAGGCTATGTCATTGTGGTATTTGGCGTTGTGGCTGTGGGATAATTATAGCATGTTATTATGTGCTTCTATCATCTGGGGGCCCGGCCTACGGGGGCATTAATTCTTCGTGAGCGCATAACAGAGTTCACCAATAGGATAACGAGATATTATTAGAAGCCGGCAAAAGTGTCGCCGCTGATGCAAGTTTCGGCATTGATATAACGTCAGCGGTCACTAACAACAAGCTTATGAATTGAGCGAGGATTTCTTGCATGATCCAACGTCAGACTTTTAAACACTGGAGCTGAACGCACTTTTGCACTCTGAACTTCATAATTTTGGGTTTTCTTTTTAAAGTCGGATAAAAATAATTATTAGAATCAATTTGAATAGCGTGAGTAATAATGCTTGTCTGCTTGGTCTATCTTAACCTAACCCTTGTTTCATTTGCGACTACACATACTTAAAGGTATCGATGATATCTTGGTACTAGGAATTTTGATAATTGGATTTCTACACAAACATACACACATTAAACCGCACTTCTCAACCTTTGATTTCGCTTAAAATGCATTTCTTCACAACCACTTGTATCCTTCTTTCTCTTAGTGGCTGGGCAGTAGCTACTCTCTTGGAAGTGAACAACCTACATGCCCGGTATCCCTCTCCGTCGGGGCTTAAGCTAGCCATACGCCAGAACTGTGGTCCAGTAAATGGACCATGCAACAAGAATGGCTGCAATGGCCTCAATGACCCAGACAGCGACATCGGAGTTTGTCTCTCTGGAGGATCTATCCAGGGCTGCCCCTGCGCCAGTGCCTGCGGCCCAACGCCAGGACCATGCGACCAGAACGGCTGTGCTGGTATCAACGACGATGGAAGTCAGTTCGGCATCTGCACGGCAGGAGACTTCAAGGGCTGCAGGTGCGCCTCCATCTGCAACAATGCGCCAAAGGGCCCCTGCAATAAAAACGGATGCGAGGGCATCAACTCCCCAGCAAAGATGGACGGGATTTGCACAGCCGGAGGCGTGATAGGATGTTCCTGTACAAGCATTTGTGGAGATAACAGCGGATCGTGCTCGGAATCCTTTTGTCAAGGCAACGCGCTTGGCTTCTGTACGGTGGGCGATTTGAAAGGGTGCCCTTGCAATACTGGATCTCAATCTTGTGGAAATGGTCAAATAGGAAAGTGTTCCGACAACGGATGCAACGGTATCGTAAACCAGGATGATGGTTTTGGTATATGCCAGAGTGGTGGTAGTATTCAAGGATGTCCATGTGCGGCCAATTAAATCATTGGAGAGTAGAGAAACAGGACGAGACGATTTGATTTCAATCGGTCGGGTAGCTGAAAGTGTTTCTAGCAATAAAATCTTTCTTTTTTTCCCCCGCGATGGCGCCACAGGATCCTTTGTCGCCAAGCTGATAGCGATAGACCAGGTCACCGGGCTAAATTATATGAACCTTTTGATGCCGAACTTGGTTCAGGCACGGCGATTAAAAAGGTTCCAAGGCTACTCCTGTCATTGCAAATCGCATCTTGAAACCATCAGCATTTTTAGGGTTACATTCCTCGTTGCGTAGAGTCAGCACGCGAAAGATCCCTGCTCTTTGCTTCGCGTATTCAGTTCCGCGCAAAAATCTAGCATTTCGCCTTGTGGTCGAGTCATGCGCGACCGGCCCTATACTTGGCCCCGGACAGCTGACTCCTAGGGGCTCGATTCCATCCACCGACGTTACATCAATGCCCTTACTAGCGGTCCAGCGTTGCAGCTGTCCAGGGGAGAAAAGAACAATATCAGCCGATAGAACCGATATGGCAAGGCACGAGGACCAGTTCAAGCAATAATCTTTCTTACTGTTACATCCGCTGCGACAGAAGCGACATCTCATCACACACTAATGCAGAGACCCTGCTCGCCCGTGCCTGCCCCGTTCCCCGCGCATTCTAGGACTCCCAACACCACAGGCCTCCCCTGCAGTCTCATATACACCACTCGCTCACCTGGGAAATTGTCATGGGGCTGCCGATTCGAAGAAGCTACGACCGTTTTCCACTTCCACCTTGGATAATGGCACGATGGCGCTGTTTTTTTGTTTTTTTTAACCCTAGCTCGATGGTTTAGAACACGCCTGAACGGGGTTAATTGCATGAGGGTCGGAAATGACCTCCGCTGACTGACGAGCAGCATGTCACACAAGCAAGGTTTTTTTTTTTTTTTTCGAAGCGAGTTCACGTGAAACTCATGCCCAGCGACAAGGAACCATCTCGAAAGGTAAGCAATGACATATCACAAAATAAAGCAGCAATGCACCCTGACCCCGCGAAAAGAAAACCGCGACGAAATTTTTCAAGATCGGCATTTTCATGATCACTCCCCTATTTTTCCTCAGTGCGAAAGCGAGGTTCCAACATTGAGAACTTGCCAACCCCGAAACGGACAAGAATAAATTACGGCTCGGTGTGGCTATGAAGATCATTCTGCAAAGAAACCACTTTGGGAAGAAGGCATCTCGCTAATAGTTTTCTCGTAAGCACTGGCGCGAAATAGAGCAGGGGAACCTGAGAGCCGTTGGCATAGAGTAGAAGTCCGATCCGGCAGCAACGTGGAAAATATGATGCATCATACCTATCCAACGATGAAAAGGTTTGGCATGCCGGGGATTGCTTCATCGACCGAATCTTACAAGGGGTAATAAGATGAGACAAGTCAAGTCAAACATGATATCGGATCATCTTTCCTTGGAATCATTCAAATGCTGAGCCAGGGCATTCGAGCGGGATTGGCTAATTTCCTTCTGGATGCTACCTACGCTTTTTGCTTTGTTCAGCAACTTCACCAGGGTAGAATCATTGTTACCCGTCCGTAATTTGTTAGATCCTATGGACCTATCCAATTTGGAGGCTGTTGTCAAATTCTACAGTCAGATCAAACTTAGCGACTTTGCCTATAAATACCATCATGGCTATTCGGCAATGACTTGATGGTCACATAGCACCCATTCATTCTCCATCCACACAGGCGAGTGATTAGTCGATTTTGCGACATCACCGTCCTTCTCTGTATCGCGAATCCCTGCATAAGCTGGAGTCTTTTTTTTTTAGTTTTCTTTTTTTTTTCATTTTCTTTTCACCGCCAACACTCCCAATCTCCGACTTCAAAGTCCAAATACTTGGAGATGGATCCACAACTTGCCAACAATAATGGATGCGCTACCAATTTGGAATCTCTTATCAACAGTGCGGTCAGTAACAGCGCGGCCTCATAAGGCTGAATAACGTCTAAATTAAATTTTAGGCCGAATATCTAACATTTTAACAAGGCAAACCAATCTATATTCATTTGGACATGCTGTTCGTGTTATAAGATGGGTATGGTTCTCACCATTGGTCATTGCGAGGGGTGCCAAAGTCGTCGGTGTAAAAAATGCTACGTTGAGAAGATTTACCTCACATCAGCCACTCGCAGGTCGCTTTGACATAATTGTCACGGATTCGTATAGGGCCACTAGCTCGTCATTTTCATTCTGATACATCATTCATTGCCTCGCATTTTATGCTCAAGACGTTGTTTGATGAGAATTCGAGGATTTGAGTCAGATTTCCGGAGAATGGTACCCGTGCTAGCTAATAAAATTTGAAACACTGTTAGCAGCCAAGTCCGCACGCGTGCAATCGTGATAATTAGAATCAATCTCCCGAACAGCAAAGGCAGGAGAGCGAAGGGCAGATTCTCTTCGCTTACTCTCTAAATGATTAAAATGACGTCTGATGATCTGATGCCATCAAGGTGCTCATGGGTGAGCGCGTATAGGGTACGAAGTCATGTTTTCTAGCTAGTCCATTCAGACATTTTATTTTCCAAGCCATGAAATAATGTTAGATTACATTTGATTAAGAAACTTAATTTTATTATCATTACCGGATACTTTTATTCCATGCAACTTCAGAAAACACTCTTTGCGACCGAATTCGGGGACCGCAATATGCGCTGAGAACGAACATCAACAGTATCTGTGCATTTTTGTCTTGCTCAATGGTCCTAGGCATCCTGTGCGCAGCCTCTCTCGTTGCGAACTTCTTCTTAGGGATTCGGGCCGTTTTCTTGCATCTTGTTCTATGTAGCGACAGGATCGACCCCTAATGCTCGTAATGAAGAATAATCGGAAGGCGTCGGAACCCGAGAGGCAAAATTCATGACGTAGAGAGTCGCCCCGCATGCACGGAATTATGACCCTGGAAGCCGAAGCTAATGAATTTAGGGGTTGATCTCAGACCGGCATTGATCACAAGTTGGCTTAAGCTCATCATTTTGGATGGCCGAGATATGGCCATCTCCTTGAGCTCCGTAGAGCTTGTGGGTCAGCTGCAACTGAGGTTCGACCAATTAGGGGAGAGGAGGTTTTCGAATCTACTTTTACTTGCTGCCAAATTTGCAGGCGATACAAGTACCGCCCTTGTTATCACGTGATAGACTCATGACCCACAAGCTCTACGGAGCTCAAGGAGATGCATTGAGACCAAGGTACAGACATCCTTCAATAGGCAGACATGCATATTTGGTGGGGATGGGGCCATAGATCATGTTGCAATCTCTCGACATAAGCCATTTTTTTCAACATCCCTCATGTGGAGATCCCACGAAAGGATCGGTAGATACCCTGATTAAGGTTGATCTACGAGCCTGCGCCGTGTTTGTCGGCGGGTCACAGGATACACGCGATACGGCAGCCAAGGTCTACATGACAGAGACCTTCACAACTTAGAAAGTCCAAATCAACCCCAAATTAAAGTCTTAATTACAATCTTCTGGATCATTTGATTTTGATAATGGGGCTGATTTGTGGCTGAAATGGCCCTGGTGGACAATATCACATCATAGGAGGTCTCTAGGGTAGTCACGACGCTAATGTAAGGCCCACAAGAACAAGCATTCGACAATTGACCATGGAAGGGCCCGTGTACATTATCCAGGTTGCAAAGGACCAACATGGGGTCATGATATGACAATCGGGGATTTCGGAACATTACTCAAGTCCCCAGTTTCCGCAGCGGGGAGATCTCCACAACCTAAGCCTCAGTGCCGAGAATACTGCCTCGCAGCATGAGGGCTTGTTTCAGTATCTGCAAAACAGCGAAACTAGAGCCGGATTCTGTGCAATGCATGTATGACCGCGTATCTTGATGTGCGCGAAGCGGGCGCATGCAGTGAGACGCCCCCCAAGGCTTTAGAAGAATAGAACCGAAAGCGAAGTGAGAATGACACTTGGCTGCGCTTCTGTGACAGGTTCTGAGGGCGTCCTCCCTAGCCTGTTTGGGCAACACGGCCATGTGGAGATGCGGGCTTGGATCTAGCGTTTCAAAAAACGATGGAATTTGCGCCGGGCCGCTAAAACATCATTCGTCTGTGTCTAATAGCGGCAGCATTTCAGGTTGACAATTAACAACAGGACCAATGGTTCGTCGGTGCGTGCCGGGGGGCGCTCCACCATGAGATGTGCAACAGCACAAGGCCGTTTGAGGATCGGCTGGACGTTGCCGACCACTTGCTCCATAGGGCTGGCTCGGATGGCCAAGACCGTTTCTGGCCCTCGCGTGGATAGCCGAATGCGGTATGTGCCCCCCCTGGCACTAAGATGTTTTCCCCCAGACTTCAGACTGCCGACTGCAGAGACTGCCTGGCCGAAATCCGGGCCGATTCAAGCAGGCTCGGATCTCGGCTGCGAAAAACCGGGGCTGGAATGAAAGGTACTTTCACCATCGGCCTGATACAACAGAACCACCTGTCTTCTAAACACAGCGGCATTGTTATATAACCGACGGGTTTGTAGATTACTTATGCGCTACTTAATCAATATGTAGTCTATATGATGGCATTAACCGGATGTCTCGGTGACAGGTGGTGGTCGCTACTCATGACGGCAGAATTGCGGCGCTTTGACGAGCCATGGCGGCCAACATGTTCAAGAATAACAATGCAAAGCTTAAACGGACCTAAAATAAGCAATCAATACGAGATGGCCAGCACACGGGCCATCGCCAGCGATACTGTTTTAGGCAACACGGTATGCAAGTCACTCAGGCATGAAGGAGGGCCCAGTACCATCATGCATTTGAGAAGTGGGAAAATGTAGGCGGGAGAAATGCACAACTAAGGGAATGCATGTTCGTGGAGCAAGGAAATCCTGCTGCAGGGTCCGCTGCATGGCCCGATATGCACGTTTTCTTTTGCGCATCATCTCTAAATCGGTTCACTACATGGAAACCTTTTGGCCCGTATCCGCTTGGACATGCAGACTAGCGACTGCAGCAAATCGCCAACCAACTTCCGAAACGCTAGTCGTTGGTCGCTCTGTCGGTTACGGGTGCTCGTCCTCCTCAGCGCTCAGATCGAAACAGTATCTTCAGTTTTCCAAGTCAAAGAGCAGCAAAATGCAGTGAAAGTTTTTGAGCGCCAATTCATTATAAAGGCATCCCTTGGTCCCCTCGAAATACACTCTCTCCTCATCAGCAACATCTCATTCACTCTTCCAACCCATTCGCTTAATAACCCAACCAACAAACACACAATCGTTCTAATCAACTACAACTTCGATTCAAAATGAAGGCCGCTTTCTTCTCTCTTGCCACCATGGCCATTTCGGCCTTTGCCGTCCCCTTGACCGACAACAAGGTCGAGCGCGCCATGGACGCCGTCGTCCCCGTCCTCGAGGCCCGCGAGGTCGTTGTCCCTGAGAAGCGCACCATCCGGGCCTCTGCCGATCTCATTGCCAGCCTGCAGAGCTGCCACGACTCTGTCAGCAAGCTGACCGTCAACATTGGTACGTCAATTCACATCTTGAATATTCCCACCTTAGAAAGAAATCGAGCTAACACTACTTGTTCTCACAGATGCCTCCGTTGGCAAGGTTGGAAAGGGCAGCGGCAAGATCTCTGCCGACGACTGTGTCAAGCAGTCGCTTCCCCACATCAAGAGCATTGTCAGCCTCGTCGGCGACGTCCACGCCAACATCCAGGCCGCCGGCGGCCTCAAGATCACCGCCAAGGGCGACCTCCAGATCATCCTCAACCTGCTCGTCAAGATCATCGGCGGCGTCACCGTCTGCTTCAAGAACCTCGCCCTCACCGTCGGTCTCCGTGCTGAGCTGACCGCCGCCCTCAAGCTCGCCTTTGTCAACCTCGGAAACCTCCTCGGCCACACCTGCGCCCGCGGCTCCGGTCTTGCCAACGGCTCCATCAACGCCCTCGGCAACTTCTTTGTCGGCATCCGCGCTGGTGTCCTCGCTCCCTGCCTGGGCGCTACCTTCGGTGCTTCTGGTGGTCTCCGTGCCGGTCTTGGTGCCTTCGCTGGCATTGACCTCGGTGTTGGTGCCGGCATCTCCGTCGGCGCAGGTGTTCTTGCTGGCCTCGGCCTTGGCGCTGGTGTCGGTGCTGGAGCTGGCGTCGGTGTTGGTGCTGGCGTCGGTGCTGGCGCTGGTGTCGGTATTGGTGCTGGTGTTGGTATTGGCGCCGGTGTCGGTGTTGGTCGCAACTAATACACTTCACTTCTTACTGCGCTGGAAGCGGCCAAGCAGAATAGTATTAATGTTTTCTTTGATAGGCAACGCTAATTATTATTATCTTGGTATTAACCATATCAACTCTATGTGGCCTTGGATCCACAATCAATAAATCTTGTCTTTTTAAGACTGTTAAAAAAAGCCTATGACCCATATATAAGTTGTGAATGCTACCCAATGGTGGATGTGAAAGCTGAGCTTGCAATTCATACTAACTAAGCTATCTCCCGCTCTTCTACATTTTGACTAGAGTGCCTCATCAAATAGAGCATTATCTTGTGTTTGATCTGATCCCACTTCATGATTATCGCGACCGACAACCAGAACAACAGCATCAAAACGATGGACAATAGAATGAATGAAACAGTGTTTGCACCAAATGGAGGTGGGATTGCGCCAGGTTGCATTGATAGCATACCAGCTGCCACTGCTAGTGGGGACACCAACTAATCCAATAATTAGCAGTCCACACTTTATTTTTATATGGGATTATTGAGATAGCTTACTCCTAGCATGACAATGCTTGTGAATTGTGTTAGAACAACTCTTCTGTTGCCATCTTGTGCAAGCTGTCTGCTTTCTTGGCTCATCAAGGAGTCAAGCTGACAGGGTAAGAATGACGAAGGCAGCACGGCAAGATTCTCGGACTTACGTGTTCTTTGTAGCTTTCGCACGCATATTGGAGAGATTTTGTATCATTCAAGTGTCTTTCCAGATTTTGGAAGTGCTCTCTTATTTTACGGATATGTGGAGAGGTGTGGCCACCGATCTTGCCAAATAGGATTTCCACGTTGGAGGAGTTCCATTCATTAATTGTAGTTTTTAACGTATTTTCCAAATCGTCAAACACCCTCCTAGCTCTGACGATAGTGTTACGGCACTGCCAAAGAGTAGAAGGTACCTGGGATATCGTAATATTTGATGACGCCGTCCTAGTAAAGGGGCATGTTTTTATCTAATTTAAATTTGTTAGCACTCTTGATACGTAAAAGGAGGGAGGGTAAGAATTAGGACGGGGCATGTCTGTTGCAATTCCTCCCTACATATTGCTTAACCTTGGATTGAGATTTTGCGATTAAATTGTGCCATTCGTCTTCAACCTTTCTAAGGCGAGCCTCCAAGACGACCACAAAATAGTCATGGGAGCTCAATGTTGAGATCTGCGTAGTACCTCTACCGTTTGTGAGAGGGTCAATGTACAAGTCATCAGGGACAGTTTTCCGTTCTTCTTTGTAAAACTCGGGGCTTTCCTTTTGGTTCTCATGCTCAAAATAAGTATCACCAAAGAAATAGGCCGTCCATCTGAACTCGTCCGTTCCAGTAATGAGCAACGTCATGTGTGCTTGATAAAGAGAGTCGACTTCCATAGCTAGTAATGGGTTAGGAGATCTCGAGAGGAAGCTGAGATCAATAACATTTCTTAAAGGTAAGCCACTTGGTAAGTCACTTCTCTTTTTGCGGGGATCCTTTGGTTGATTATGGCGTAGTGTGCTTCTCATGGCGTAATATGGAAGATCAAACTCCAGTTGTATTGGTGGTAACTTCTTGACCATGGATGTTAGTTCCAAGAAAGTCATATTGAAGAGATCATAAAGAACCTTACTCTTGGAATTTCTCCAATGAAGCTTTTCGAGACTAGGTATCTGTAAAAGCTTCTTCTTAATCCTCTGGCTTGATTGCCTGTGGCCGAAGAAATTATGGCTCCCATCGACCAGGGATTGAGATTCGTAATGAATCTCCTGTTGTTAATTATGTGTATTAATCGGTACATTATCAAGATTCTCACATTATTCGCCGGCCTGATGCATGCGATTTGGACTGGTCCAATATCATAGATGACCGTTCGTTCGCGCTAATGACAGTTTGGGAACCTGCATTCATCCGTGTCTATGGAAATTGAGAATGACTTCTTTTTCAAATTATATGAGCGCCCTGACCTTCTTCAACAGTGCGAAATAAAGCTCCTGCTCATTGAGAGGTCCAAGCGAACTCCACTTTCCTGATCCATCATCAGTCCAGTCATCTATTAGCGCGACATTTTCGAGATATCCTCTTTGACTTCCGGTCAGCAGATCTTGAATGTGTCTAGATGAACAAAATGCTGTTACGCATTCAATTGACGGCATTGGCCGAAATGTGGCTTCAGGGTCTTCCATGAAGAACTCGACTAATTCTGACTGGTGTCTTCCCAATTTGCGACCTGTTTCAATATATGGAATGTTTCCATCTTTTGGTTCAGATTGGCGGGGGCTGACTGGCTCAACCGATAAATCCCGTTGTTCACTTTGGTTAGAATGAGTAGGATCCTGCGATTTGGCCATCTTCGTCTTTTTGTTCCGTGATTTGCTTCTGTTCTTCATTCTGAAAATCATTAAAACAGGCGAGATGCAGCTATTGAATATTTGAAAGAAGCTGAAGAACAATGAAGATGTTTCGCTAGAGCCTGTTAATAAGATAATCATCGGAGGCAGTGATGCAATTACTAAACGCGTAGACAATGCGAGTGATTGAGGTTCGGAATTTTAATGCTATCGGAATGCAATGAAACCTGAACAGGGTGAATTTCGTTGACGATGCTTTCTGAATTAAACTGGAAAGAGAGGCCATTGAAGAATTATATACAACTGCTGACGTGGCCCCATATCATCCACCATAGATTGCACACTCTATCCCCAAGCTCGACTGAAGCATACGACGGATCTGGAAGATGTGCACCGCACCACTCGGTGTAAGTATTCGTGATGCAATTGGACCTTTGAAGAGGTAGCGGTGAGAGGCCTTCCAAGTGACTTTTGTTCCACACCCAAAATCCTTCAATTGCGGCACCTGGCCTATCAGAAGATAGGTTCACGACCAACAGCCGCAAATCGCTTGTTGGGCGTGAAAAGCAGAACTGCAAAACAGGCAGTGGTAGGGTTACATCCGTCTCACCGATTCCTGCAAGTGTTTGCCTCGTCGGCTTTCAACCCATTCTACCTATAAAAACTCGCCGGGGAACCTTCAGCGTGGCTTATCAGCATCACGAGCCCGAATTGAGACCACTTCTCCGAACACCTGCAGACATTGAGGCCCGCTGCGTTTGCTACCCTCCCAAAATACTATGCGTTTCATTCGACACGCCAAGCAATTGCGCTGAGTAGGAAGCTACTTGATTCTTTTTTTGGCCATTCTTGTCTTCATATGTAAGTAATGGGACCATTCTCGGGTCATTTCTTTGGCGGAGTGGATGCAAGCATGGGACGGGGCGGCTCTGCGGCTCTCTGTGATGGCGATTATCGATGTTACACCGGGTATCTGGGCGTGTGCCATTGAATGTCTGGGTCCAAATCTCATTGCCATAAACATGATGATGCCAATTGCATCAGCCAAGCCGCGAGATAAGTATCGATCTACAAAAACCTCGCAATGCATGACAAAAACGTCTAGCACCTGACGTAGACGGAAAGAATATGTTGAAAATCCTTGCTTCTTCAATCAATATTCTCTGTTCGATGATGTTTTCATGCCGCACATCTATTCTTGTTTTTCAACCAGCCAGACCGGATAATAATTTTCAAGCCTAGCCCATCCAAGATCCCAGGGGTTTCTTGACTCCAATCATGATTTATTCATGCCACAAATTTGACTATTTATGACCATCACCAAGCAACCATAGCTCATCAATCGAGATGTTCTATCTCAAGTGGTACTGCAAAATTTAATAAAATGACAAGTTCCTAGCAGAACAATGCGCGCTAGAATCACTATTTCCGCAACGAAGGCAAGCCTGCGATCTGATAGATTTGACGTTGGTACCAAAAATATTTGAGAAGCCTTACGACTTGCACATGTTCGTTTTTGGCAGCAGCAGCCAACGGAGTACGACCTCGTGTGGTTAACTTTCCGAGAGAAGCACCCTTTCGGAGAAGAAGAAGGACTATTTCGACATGTCCGTTCTCCGCGGCAAAGCATAGGGCGGTGCCTTTTTTCTTGTCTGATTCAATCTTGGCCCCACTGCGGAGAAGTAGCTCAACAACTTTTACGTGTCCATACTGAGCTGCACAGGCGAGAGGTGTTCGAGGATCGTAGAACCATGTACCTGGCCTTCGTGAGAAGTGGGAATGGTTTTCAGACTGCTGCCTGTACACGTTTTGCATTGCTATTTCATCTTCAGGTGCCATATTGGATTCTCTTGCAAGGAGTTGTAAAAGGGTTCCGGAAAGACCCCAAGGCCCTCGAATGCCTGAGCCAAACGAATGGTGGCTCGATACACTTGCATATGGCTCTTGTGGGTGTTCCCCTTCAATATTGGCGCCCTTACTGATGAGTCTTTCCACAATCTTGGAATTTCCATGGCCACTTGCATACCACAATACTGTACGGCGAAACCTCCCGCAGGGTAGGTCAATCTGAACTTCTGGGTGACCAAGGATCATATCTACCAGATCCAAGCGACCATTTTCCACCGCAGCAAGAAGAGGGGATGTTTGGTAACTCCCTAAAGGATTCACATCAACCTTTTGGTGCGCGAGAAGAAGTTTAGCCGTTGTCGTATCTCCAAGCAAAATAACGTAAGTCAGAGGCGGTTCAAAGCTAAATGATCTGTTTAGGTAAAAATAATTCTGTTTTAGCATTGTGTCCACCATTTCATGAAGATGTCCTTTGTAAAGCTTTAGGACTGCGCTTTCCTCCTTGATTGTTGCCCATTCGAAGACAAGGTATCTGAGGTTATCGAGGTTATCAAGGAACTGATCCATATCAAAGCCTCGAAGAAGACGCCACGGATGGTCCAAAATCTTTCCAAACACTAAGTAAGATACCGTGTTTCGAATGGTCATTTCGAGGGAATCATCGTAGTCTGGGACTAACGTTCCATCATTCGTAGATAGTAAGCCAAGAAGGGCGTATATTTTATCCCTGGGGTCGGACGCTTCGCATCTGCTGAAGTTTTTCATTAGGGTGTATAGATCTCGCTCTCGGTTCCACCAGGAACTTCCTCTCATAGGCCCAGGCATAGCCTCTACCAGAGCTTGAGTATGCTTATCCACACCTATTTCCATTAGATGCGGCATCAGACAGAATACACGAGAGGAGACATGTTGTCCTCCAATGGCTATGATTGCTTTCTTTGCGCTGGCAGCCTCTTGTACAACCCATATTCTTCTAAACCAAGGCCTTTGCAATAATTTCTGCATTGCTTCGAAAGATTTCCAATAAAATTCTGAATCGGTGCCGCCATATGCATCTCGCAAAATCACCCACTCCAGCTCCCACGGGTGTATTGAGTTTATTGAGTTGGTATATCCGTGATGCCGAGTAGTGACTCGCTTATCAAGGAGATTCATGAAATCTATGAGGTGATCAAGGTTCTCAGTCGGTTCACCTAACCATATAATGACTCTATGAGCTTTCTCATAAGTGAGTCTCATTTGGTTCACCTGATGGCCCCTTTCTTTATTATCGTCTTGATTAATGCATATGGCATCCACCCAAAGGACTCTGTCTTCGCGAGGCAGTCTCAAATGTTGCAAAGCGGTGTGTAAGTTGTCGTTTACATTCAATATTGTGCCCCCATTCATAATGATGGGAAAAGACCTTGAAAGGTCGCCCCAAGTGTAAGACAAGGCTTCATAAGGGACGCCCTCTACATCGTGAAGGAATGTCTGGAAGATATCGCATCGAATCGGTCTACCATAACCTTTGTGTAGACGAACCAATCGAATAGAGTCTGTTGATAGGTCAATTTTCTCATAGTAGTACGGCCTCATTGCATTTTCTGAACAAATCAATAATGAAGTTGAGTGGTTGCTGTATGATGTACAGCTTAGTGGGATCAAGATAGCGAGAGAGACTAAGCGAATGTGTGAGAGCTAGTTGGAAGAAGCCCAAGTTATAAGAGTATGGCGCATCGGGCTTTTTCTAAGGCTCACAGCGCTAAGGTGTGGCTTGACTAGTTGGCTTACGCGTGGAATATCATTGGTGATGGCATGCGCTAGAATCACCAATCACCAAGTACTTCGTGGCTGTTCGCAATGGCTGAGCATGATACATTTGGGTAAGAATCAAACGCAACCCCCAGTAGTACTGGTCGCTGTGCACACTGAAATAATGAAGTGGTGTATCCACGGCGCCGCCAAGGTCGTATCGATACCTACAACCACATTTTCTGCAGCGCAGGGTGGTCTTAATGAGCGATGCATGCAAAGACAGCCAGTGAAGATCCTCATTGGCTTTTAGCACGGTGTTGAGACGTGGTATTCGAGTGAGGCGTACTGAGAGGCTGCATTGCACAGCCTCGATCGGGTTCCAACAGGGCTGTCGGCCGCTTTTCTCCGACCCCTCAATCTGCCAGCCTGATTTTTTGTCTGCCCTCATTCTTCACCTTCGTCCTCCCAACACGCCGCCAAAAAGACAGCAAACAAAATATTCGACGAAGCTGCAAGACGTCGCCCGCCGCGCCGCCGCCATGTCAGGAGCCGACCTCGTCGTGGCTTTTGTCAGCTCGTCGACGGTCGGACGGGCTGTCAAGGGCGCCATCATATTGATAGACGAATTGCGAAAGTTTGGAGAGATTCAGCAGCAATGTGACGAACTCAAGGACGAAGCAAGTATTTCCTATGCGGAGCGCACATTGTCAACAACAGTCTAACGATATGACAGATAGCTTTAATCCAAATGTTTCATGACGAGGCTAGAAAACATACGCAGCTCCCATCGCACGAATCACCGACATCGAGCGAATACCCTTTAATCGAGCTCACGGCCCGAAAGCTAGAGCAAATCGCGATCGATCTTGATAATATGTTAAAAAAATGCTCAAAGGACACGGGCGGTCCATTGCTGAAGGCCAAGAAAGGCCAGTGGCTGAAAGAGAGGGAAACAATTCAAGAGCTTCGGGGAAAAGCTCGAAGTACCAGAGAGAACCTGCAGTTGGCTTTGCAATTCAGGCATTCTCTGATGATGAACAGAATGGACACAAAGCAAGACGTTGCAATGGCCTTTTTGGCACGTCAAGAATGCAAATTTGATGAGATGAACGGACTATTCGAAATGATTACCTCTGTGGCATTGCACCAGAAAGACGGACTGGCAGTGGGAAATGCACATCAATCGGCGGTTACAAATGCGAATCAAAACTCTGACCTCGATGATATGGAAGAGGTCTCACGCCAGATCGAATCACCAATCTCGTCCATGGTTGGCTGTCGCCGCCACGAACTAGGAACGTCAGAACAAGAAGGAAATTGGATACAAGTGACAGCGATGCAACCAATAAGACTGCCGACGCGTGGTTGCAACAGAAATTGCCAATGTCGATGCCACTGGAGCCGAAAACAATACCAAGTAGGGGGGTGGGTGCAGCCTCTCCTTGGGTCTTGGCTGGTGGGGTTCAAAGGCATTGCCAGACGAGGATGCAACGAAACAGAGTGTAAAGGCAGTTACAATACGGGAATGGAGTTCCAGTACAAACTTCCTCGGTGGCTGTGGGCTGGAATGGTTTCGTTCGAGGCTTCGTGCAATGGCCGGTCAAGCCTGAGCTGGTCGCTGCGGCCATGCGTGACAATTCATTCAGGATCTGATTTTTATTACAACGTTGTGAACCCTCGCGCGATGAAACTGCGAATCCAGGATGGATTTGGATATTTCCCAGGTGATCAATTCGATTCGGGACTTGGGATCATGGAAGTATGTTGCAAAGGAATAAAATTATGTGCACTACTGACAAGAAGACGCAAGCGGATGATTAGTGAAGGGGCTTATGAATGCCTGTGGCTTTTGATGGAAGCATGGAGGGATCTTTTGCCCAAACAAGGGCTGCCCAGGTCAGTGTTCTGGTCAATAAGGATGGTCAATCGTTGACAGTTCCCAGAAACGTGAGATACCAAGTTCGACATCGACTAAGATTCCGGGATCTAACTGAAGAACAAGTGGAGCTGCTGCAACGGGCACAATCATTTGTGGATGACGATGGGCAGGCATCAACCAGGGTGCACGATGCAGTGTGGGAAACGGACCCAGCACTGCTGTGGCAAGTGCTTGCAGATGAAGGCCAGCGGTGGGCCATTAATGAACTGGACGAAATGGGACATGCCCCTATCCACCTGGCCATAGCACTAAATCAAGTTGAGGCCGTGAAGCAGCTAGTGGCGGCAGGCGCTGATGTGAACAAGCGGAATTTCGAAGGCTCCACCCCGCTTATGGTGGCTTCCATGGTCGCGAATGTTGAGTGCATGCAAGTGCTTCTCGAGGTCGACCAGTGCCGCCGCTGTGTCAACATGCAAGATTCTTCCAATGGCTGGACGGCGTTGCATTTGGCCGTGCGACAAGCGACACCCGAGACAGTTGCTCTGCTGCTCGGGGCGGGCGCGTTGGCCACCAGCAGAGACAAGTGGGGCCACACGCCGTTGCACTTGCTGCCCGCCTCCCCCGTCAGCGCCCAAGACGCGGCCGAAGTATTCCGCCTCCTTCGCAGCAATGGCGCAGACATCAACGCGCCAAACAGTAGTGGATGGACGCCAATACTCCTGGCCGTCTATTACTCCAACCTGACAGTTTTGCGCCAGCTCATTGATGCCCATGTATCTCTCCAAGCTGTCATCGATATCTCACGAAACATCCTCCATTTTGCTGCACGCTACGCCAACCTCGATACTCTGCTCCTTCTCATTGATACCGATATCTCTGGAATTGACCCCACTCTCTACGATAGCGCCGGACATGATCCCTGGTCACTATTCTGCGAGACAATCCAATTACAAGACTGGGAATTGGCTAACACTACGAGACGGCCGAACGATGCCGAGCAGCAGGCCTTTGCCGACCTCTATTTTAGCCGACTGACTGCGCATCTGGGAGCCAACATTTCCACTCTCCAAGAACTGTTAAAGTTCATCCAACAAAAGGATTCCGACACGTCTTTTCGCATTTTGTCTGCCCTCATCGCCCAACACGAGGCATCCAATCACCCCTCACTTGTCAACTGGTATCGCGGAATACAAGGCTGTGTCAAAGCCCAAAGTTGGGACCACGCCCAAGAGTCTATCCAGGTTGATTTGCGAGAGGCGGCCGAAGACTTAGAGTATGCACGTGCTGTCTTGGACGGGTCACAGTCCACATTTTCAGATGAGGAAGAAGACAGTGAGGTTGACGACAGTGAGGTTGACGAAAGTGAGGATCGCAGCGAGGATGCAGATGAATAGGAACATTCATTGGTGGGTAGAAGATGTCAGATGAGGATTTTGAATATAATATACTTCTTTTTAATCTGACACTAATGACGAAAAGATCAAACCTTCCTAAACTTGTACCATTTTCTTTCTTCCCCTGGCTCGCTCTGCCCTCCACTAGCTACGTTGGTGTCGTAAGCTGTCGCCGACATCAAGGCCTTGGTCATCTCTGAAAAGACCAAGCTCAGATCGTGATTCCCCCACAGCTCCGCTTCTAGCTTTCCTTTATGTTCGGGACATAGATTGAACTTTTCCTGCTTCTTGGAATTTGACAGACGGCAGTTTCTCAGCCCATATCTCTTATTTAGTGGCACTTTCCAGCATGAATCACAAGAGAGTGTGCTCGTTAAATTCTTGCTGGCGGTTGAATCCCTCAACCACATGTTTTCGACATAGTTGCAAACTAAAGTGATTGCAAATGGCCAATTTGCGTATGAAATGGCGGTTTGCAACAAGCCGCGGTATCCATCGCGGCCAAGAGAAAATATCTTAACAATGCGAGTCAGTGTTTCGTGTGGCCAGAAGGTCTGGGTTGCACTCTCCAAGAGTTCAATTTTGGAGGCTTCATCTTGGACGAGCCAGCTGAAACCGAAAAGTCGAAGGATCTCATAAAAGCACTCCACCTTATCTGGCATGCCGTGTCGGAGTGAAAACGATAATCCATTTGTGGCTTGGACTCGATAATCAAAGTTGTATATTGGGCGTCCCTGGTCCATACCAAACAGCTGTTGCAGAAACGGGACCGAGTCATCCAATTTGGCAGCAACCTCAACCAGGGATTCACCAAGTCTTGTCTTCTGCTGCAGGATTTGGCCAACCTTTTTCTTGCCTAGCTCGGTGAAGTGTGCGTGCACGTCAAAGATTTGGCCCATTACCAAGCTCGCCATCATCACCATCCACTCACATTCAGGCTTGCGATAGCCGTATCTTATTATGTCGCTGACTTCGTCATGAATACCATGTCCTTTTTCCAGGCATTGACACGCATAATTCCGGTCAGGCGAAGAAGGCCAAGTCTCTATCCCACGGGCAATACATGTTGTGACTATCTCAACCAAAGTTTCATGATCGAAGTACTGCGCTGCAACAGCACTGCACCAATCCAGATACTCCATATCCATGCCATGGGAAGAGATGTGGTATAGCGCCTCGCAGAGAACCAGTAGATCGTCCGAAGACTGAGACTCGAGTGCTAAAGTTGAAAAGGCCTGACCAAATAGAGCAAAGTTTTCGTTGTTGCAACTGTACAAAATAGCAAAGAAAATCCTCGTCGAAAGAGAATTACTTTCTTTCAATTCATTCAGGAAGTATTTATGGAAATTGCCGGTATTTGGGTCATTCTTAACTCTCCTAATTATGGGGGACCGAAAACTTGGGCTCATCCATGGTGGATTGCTGCCACAATCTTGGGTGAGAAGCCGTCCTATCAATGTCAATATTTTTGATTCTGTGTCATATCCCAACTTTAGTTTGTGGAGATGCCAATATCTCTCAGCATAGTCCCGGAAGAAATGAATCGCAGGCATTTTTGATGTCTCGATATTTTCGTTCAAGGTAGGAATCATCATCGATGCATGCTTCTGGCTCATGTTGTCTGAGCGCGACCCTAGATTCATCATACGACCCATTAGACGACCTACTGCTGGTTGGCTAGGATCATTAACAGCTTGTTGACGAGTGTGTTCCACAAGCCCTTCAATTGGAACCCCGAGGTTCAGAACAGAAGGACCGCTGCCTTTTTGCTGTTCAGCTAGCTCCCTTCTAAAGTTGTCCAAATTCAGATACGTAATGCACTTTTCAGCAACATTGTGATCCGAAACGTCTCTCAAGATGTGAAATTGCTTCAAATCCATAGCTTCCCCTTGCAGGAGAAAATCTTGAATCGAATGGTGGCTGAAGTGCACCGTCTCATCCATTTCCTCGACATGGATGAGATTGTTACACCATATAGTAATGCGCTCGATTCCATTAATCAAGTCATCTTGGTGGAGGTTATTCTGTCCGACCTTGATAGATAGGGCCTCCCGGAGTTGTGGAAGCGTCAGAGGTTCACGGACTGATGCAACCCAACCAAAAACTTCTATGGCCATCTTTTCATGATTTTGCTCGACGATAGGAATGAGTGCACGATTGAAGGTAGTTGGTAGATCAGCAGGGATCGTTTTCAAACACTCCCTGATAGCCTTATCAGACTTCCGAGAACAGATATCTTGAATCGTCAGGTAAACCCATAAGAACCTACCTCAAAGCATATTAGACAAAGTGGCGGATATGTATCAGACCAAACTGAAACTCACATTCCTTGTTCTTTGGAAGAAATTACGTCCAGGATCTCTCTAATAATTATCTCATCTCCGACCACCAACTCATTTTTAGATTGCTTCATCTCAATGACATCTCGTGCATATACCTGAATATCAGTGCGGGTGTGATTCAACCCAGTGGGTAGTCGCAAAACGGAGCCAAATGCACCGTCTATGGGACGCTTGGTTGTCTCTCTGCCAGAAAAGAGGATTTTAATCCTGGCCGGCCCCTCCACCTTCTTGAGAAGTGACGAAAAGAATTCGTATATGATTTCTTGCTCGCTCGAACAACACTCGTCGATCCCATCTAAGATAATGATACATTCGTCAAAAAATGTGAGCGGTAGCAAGAAAAGGACCTCGAGCGATTCGGTTGAGAAGAAATCACTCTCCGCCTTCTCCAGATGATTCAAGAGATCAGATGTAAACTTAAGATCTGCGGCGTCATGGTGAATAGTTTGCCGACACAGTGACCGAATTATTGTATCAGCCTTGAGACTTTCAGCTTTGTCAAACCTGGCGAAGAAAAAGGAGACCATCCGTTTTGGCTGTCGCTTTGCGCATAGACGCTCAACGACGCGTGATCTAGTACAGATTAGACAACTCGTCAACCCCTAAAATTTGGTTATACATAGATGACCTACGCCAGGATCGTTTTTCCTGATCCGACTTCAAGATAAATTAGAATTTCTTGTAAAAGATGCCAGCTGCCTTATCCATCCTTTAGCACTTACTTTTGCCCGTTACATGCAGAACAGCCGACCGATTGCTGCTGGACCAAGCCTGAAACTCCTCAGTGTCGAATATCCAGTCAGCTGTTCCACCATGACGCTTGTTGCGCATACTGTTTAATTCTACAGTATAGTTATAAACTGATAGGTTTGTAAGTAGCTTACAACGGCGTTGATCTGAGACATCATTAGTGAGATGTGCGTAAATTTCCGAGAAACAAGTACCGGCTGCCTGGGCCTCAGCCGCGGCCCTCTGCCCCGAAATCAGGGAAGCAATGGAAGACAATCTTTTGCGGCTAACAGCAGCATCCTTCCGTTCCTGAGCCTGTAGGCTCTTCTCCCTTTGGTCGGATTGCACTTTGGCCAATTGGACTTCTTCTTGCACCTCCAGCGCCTTTGATCTAATGTTCTCTACGTGGGTGCTGATTTCAGACTGGAAGGATTTGGTAAAAGAATTCAAAATATGCGACATTGCTTTGGCATCGTTAGCACAAGCGAAAAAGAAAACGTCATTTTCTAATACTAGCCTGAGCGATGGACGATCGTAACGATGTGTTGGCAACAAATAATCACAGCCGAATGAAACTCGGATACAGACTTGCTGAGCGACGCTGAACCGGCGAAAATAAGTTGGTACTCCGTGAATCTTGAATTGTATCGGCCAAAACCCTTGAGTAATTCTACAAAGGACTGAAAATATGAGGCGAAATTTGCCAAAATCTGTTGATATTAGAATAGCCAAGAATAATCATACCAATTAAATACCATAAAAGCTAATTTGATAGATCCCCAAATGAGCGCAGGGAGCTGGGGATTGGACTGTATGTATGTGTCGACAATTCCGGAGAATTGCTGGATGGTTTCTAAAAACGCCGATAGCTTGGTAGCTATGCTTGGACCTCGCCTTTTCGGGTCAAAGCTATCCAACTTTGCGGTGAACTCAATGATGGACTGCGCATCATGGGGTTCAAGCATCAATTCTTGCAGCCTTTTTCGCTCATCGGGCGTCAAGGCGGCCCGAAACTGCTCGATAGTCTTCTCCAAGCCCCGAACATGGTCAGGCCGGGCCCTAGAGCTTGCGTTTCGGCGTAGCACAAGCTGATTTGATGGACCCAGGGGCGTCTGTGGACTCATTCTTCAACGTCGAATGCTTTGAATACCTGATGGCAAAGGGGATTGTGAGCTGGTAGCTGTTTTTGTGAGCGGCTGAGAGTGGGGAAGTTACGGCCGGGCTGATTCGACAAAAGTGCAGTCTGCCTTGCGCCTTGTCTGCCGTGTTGACTAAGCAACAGCTGCGGTGAGGCTGCTCAAAGCTCCGCCTCTTTTCTTCTTAAAAGGCTTTTTTTTAGAGAGGTAATGATAACACGTACCGCTTGGTGCAGAGCGGTGAATATTTCATTCTCTGCGACAAAAGGCTTGGACTTGTTTACACACTTTTTTTTTATCGAGAGTTGAAGCAGGTGGAACTTTCACAGTCTAACTTGTGGACTAGCAAATCGTGCATCGGATATCGTCATCGAAGAACCGAGCCATCTACTTTTTGCGATTGCGTTCAAGGATAAACAACCACCCATATTCTTTCTTAGCTTGGGCACTTCTAAATATCGCTACGTAGCAATGCACCAATCTCCATGCCTACAACTAAAATTAAGGAACAGGAGTTAAAAAGGGAAGCTCCCGGCAAAAGAATTGAATTTCTGCTTGTTGGAAGTCTCTCTCCACACTCATGTCAGTATAAAAAGATGCCCGCGTTGTCCCATAACCCCCGCTCGGTCGCACGTCTTGGTTATTCCATCGTGTCACGGTTACGAGCTTCAAATCTTTGAATTCGTGGAGGTGCTGACAAAGTTAAGCTTCTTGCGAGATCCATAGACGGGTCCCCAGGATCAGTCTTGAATGACTCCAGGACCGCACTTCCATCATCCAGTGCGCGAACGGCAGAGCTTATTTCTGTGCGGCAATTTATGACACATCGCACTTCTGATGCTAATTGGGGGTTATCAAGGATTGTTCTCGAAAACCTATCCAATCCCACCGACAAATTGGCGAACTTGATTATGACAACGTGATATAGGATCGGCTGTGCGATCCATCGCAATTTTTTAGAGCTCAGACATAAGCTTTTTAGAGTTGAATAGCTTGTATGTATCAACTGTAAGTGCTTTAAGCCCTTGCAGTGCGCACAAAGATGCTGGAAGATGTGTCGCAGGATTTCGGTGGGGACCGCTAAGAGGCGGCACGAAGTCGACTGCATAAAGACTCGTCAGCTGACTCCAAATAGAAAACGCAGATTAACGACCAACCTCATTCATTGTGTTTCTGGCCATTTTATCCTCGATGCATCCGCTATTTTGGAAGTATTAACGAGATGGCTAGCTCGATCTATAAATTCGGCATTGGCAGGCAGAGATCAACCTCAGCTGCCAGCTGCCAGGGACAGTTCAAACGCAAAAATACGATAGACAGGGCTCTTTAAAATGAAAACATAGAGCGGATAAAATAGATTGAGATGTGATAAAGCATGGATGCTTTCAATGGATGCTTTCAATGGATGCAGCACCGTCAGCATTTGGAAATGTTGGCAACTTGTTGCCATCTATCCAAAAGCAATCTGTGCAGCAACATGCTTAGTCAGCCCTAGTGTCGTCACGTGCAGCTGTGATTTCATCACAAACTGAACGCAAAGGGAAAATCGAAATTTACCAAAAGTCTTAGCCTCCAAATTAAAATTAAAAATATTGATCAAATGTATGAGTATTCTAGTTGCACGGATGTTTCATCTAAGCCTCTGACACAGAAGTGAGGTGACCAATAGGTTTTTCGTCGACACTGGCAATCACTACCCTACATCTAGCAGACAGCACACTCTCGGTCTTTCTTCATGGCTTCGATCACGAATGCTTATAATCTATTTTCTTCTTAGGCTTTTAAAAACATTCTACTACTATGATGATCAAAATTTCGATGCACAGCGGATCGTATGCGTGTGTGTGACGGGTGTGCAGTGCACTTCAAACTCACAAAATTGCTCTGCTTAGGCAGGGCTCTTAGCTTTGGAGGATCGTCCCTCCAGCTCAGTAGCGCTCCCGTCAGATTCTGACTAATCGATCACAGAACCATGGTTTGGACGTTGTTACAGAGTCATGGTCCAAAGAAATATTGCTCCTTTTAAATCGAACTTTATCTGTTCATAGGAAACAGCACCTATAGAGGAACCTCGAAAAGAGAACTCGTGGAAATGGGTGGTGTCAGCATGCAAGCCATTCTGTGAGGGGTTGAGGCTATGCGGGTCCACGTGCTATGTGCTTATTCGTTTGGCGACCGGCAAAAACGGAAGCGAGGCCAGAATTGCATCAAACTACGCTTCTGATTCATCCTTGAGCCATATATGGTACAGACTATCGCCTCAGAGCCCACCGAAAGAGTGTGCCTCATTCCCCATAGCCTTGTCTGCCTATGTTGGGCTTTTTCAATGCCGTGCTGCCCGACCTGAGACATTATCCACCGCGCCGCCATTTTCCTAACCACCCTTGATCCTTTAAATTGCTCATAACTCTGGATGCATGCACTTTATGAAATTGCTAGCAACATAAACCCGATCCCCCCTCACCATCCGCTTTGAAAAATGTCAGATCCAAACGATTACACTATTGGCTGGATCTGCGCTCTCGATACCGAATTCGTGGCAGCACTCGCGTTCCTTGACGAGCGCCATGACGATCCAAGCCATGTGAGCCCTCACGACAATAACAGTTATGCATTAGGGAGTATCAGCAAACACAATGTCGTGATTGCTGTGCTACCAAATGGAGAATATGGCACAAATGCCGCAGCAACCGTGGCGAGGGACATGTTGCATAGCTTTCCGAATGTCCGCGTCGGACTGATGGTCGGCATCGGTGGTGCTGCCCCAAGTAAAAAACACGATATTCGTCTGGGCGACATTGTGGTCAGCAGTCCAAGTAATGGAAATTCCGGGGTTGTTCAATATGACTTTGGGAAAACAATTCAAGACCAAACCTTTCAGCAAACTGGGGTTCTGGACCAACCACCGATATCGCTGCGCACCGCAGTAAATGGACTGAAGGCAAAATATGAGCTTGACGGTTCTATATTGAACGAAAAAGTAGATAATGCCATCTTGAAGAGGGCCAGGCTTCGAAAAAAGTATTCGCGCCCCCCGGCAAACACGGATAGGCTCTACAAACCAGGTGTTGTGCATCCGTATGACGACCTCGCGGATTGTAGTGAAGCCTGCAGTGACAATGCAGAACTTTTGGTTGTTCGGCCTGAGCGCGATGAAGATGAAGATGATCCGGCCGTTCACTATGGGCTTATTGCCTCTGGAAATCAACTGATGAGGAACGCACTTCTGCGAGACAGGCTTTCGGCAGAGAAGAATGTGCTATGTTTTGAGATGGAAGCAGCTGGTTTGATGAACCATTTCCCATGTCTAGTCATTCGCGGCATCTGCGACTATTCAGATACCCACAAGAACAAGAAGTGGCAGGGATTTGCAGCCATGGTTGCCGCTGCATACGCGCGGGACCTTCTTTACCGAATCCCGCCCAACAAAATAGAAGCTGAGAAGAGGATCAACGATGACCCGCGCATCAAGCCCCATACGAGCATTGTAAATTCTGGGTCGGGTGACCAGTTTGTCCATTTCGGTAACGGAAATCAGAACAACAACACGGGAAATGGAACACAATTTAATTACGGCGGAAATTGGAGGCGTTGATTTGCAGGTTGTATATTTCGAGGCTTATGGATGGGACAGAACTTGCAACATGTGCAGCCTTTGTAGTAGTTATCAAGTATCTAGTTTACCAGGGACAATACCGAATGACCAAGACCTAATGCTAAATATTCCACGGAACAGCATATGTGGCGGCGTTGGAGACCGAACAATACTGGTAACTGGAAACAACTCGTAACCAACTATCCGTCAAGGCTTGAGGGATTTATGAATCTTGTGAGCGTCGCCTTTGGATGCAGCGCCGTCGCCGTCATTGACTGTTAAGCTGCTTTCCGAAGCCAATGTTTTTCTGATGGCCAGAGCCTTAGTGGCTGGACTGGTCACCGCCAGCACCACGCACCACACCCAATTCCTTCAGTTGTTTTTTATGTATCATGATTCTCTCGCTTGTGACTCCGGAATCGGCCAGATCCATAATCAACTTGATCATCTTGCTGACGTCCGCCTCAAGGCTCTCTTGCTTCCGAGCCCGATCCGCTTCATCCTTTGGGTCGTTGAACAATTTGATGCGCTGGCACACAGTCTCCACCTTATTCTTGCAAATTCCGAGGTATGTATCGAATGCTTCGCTCAGATCATTGGATGCGGGTCTATTTGCAATGAGGATGGCTTCTAGTGCAGAGCCGGCGCTGTCGAGTGGGTCGCCAAGAGTTGGATAATCACCCAAATACGTTTGCGTACTTCGAAGTACGCGGACCAGTTCATTGATAATCCGATCCATGATTGATGCTTGTCTGAAAATTCACCAAATGCAAGGTAGTATACGTGAATGCGTGCTTTAATCTTTCGAGGGGAGAAGAAGAGGTGATGGTCCGATGTGGCGGCTGTGTTATTTGAATCCAACAAGGCTGAGTCGCCTTACTAAGTGGGCCTGAGAAAATTTCTCCCAGTCCCTTTGTGTCTTACATGCACGTGATTTGAATATGTGATATTAGAATGGCATTTCTCTAGTTAAAGCATAATTAATGTGATGTTCAAACATATACGCGGGATTTTAATGACTATAGTTTAATATATGTGCTTTACTATTTTATTTACTTGCTACTTGTCGCAGTAGTGTTATTTTGGCCGTAAGGGTTAGGGTTACGGCTAGGGTTACACATCACTACCAGGCCAAACTTTTCTAAAACCACCGTAACCCGTACACAAACAACCAGTCATGGGTTACATCCATCAAAATGTGAAGCCAATCTAGCCGACATCAAAGGATACACGGCGTCGCATCACGCCGCGGATAGCAACTAGGCCAGTCAAAAAAATAGTGCATGTCCTGACTGAGTGTGAGGCAGTCACTCTGACGCTGGCTGTGCACCTGTGTAAAGCGATTGGTGCGCAAGGGAGCTCTGGCTGATAGTACTAACAAGGATGGACTATCAAAAATGGATACTGCAAGAAAGGGAGGCTCATATGATATGTTAAACTTTTTAGATACGTCTAATGGTAGAAATTGAGATTCGCCTTTATTTTGGTACTCTCTAGAATATTGACAAAACCTTCCCAGATGAAATATGCAATTTCTTTCATGCACTGCTGCCTCTGTTATGTGTATGCAACGGTAAATAGTGCGCGAAAAAAAATCCTTCTCACTCGCCGTACTGGTTTCTAACGATAGGGGTTTGAGGTGAGATTGTCTGGGTTGGAGTCGGATTCATTTCATTTAGTCGATAACAGAATTTTCACATGCAGCCTTCTCGTGATTTTAGAGGTTGGCTTAGATCCAAGCGTGTGAAACAACGAGATTTATCGTCGATCGCGGGCATGGCTGTCTCGAATATTATTCGTATTGGGCTGGGCTCAAGTCAAACCGGAAGCGTATTGTGCCGAAACGTTTCAGCTGCCCAAGCTTTCAAAGACAACCACCGCAGGTTTGCCCGCCGGGTGAACCAACCTTGTCGGGAAGTGTGTTAGTCGTCTCGTCCGGTGGGCCCGGATAGATCCATAGCGAATGTGGCCGGGTCATTCGCTTGTGATTGTAGTTTCCTGCAGCCACCTCACTAAAGCTGTCTCGCCTCCAGCCGGCCGAGGTTGCCGGGTCGGTGGGAGCGAGCTAAAATGATTGGCATTGAGCTAGCACAAACAGCACTAGAGAGCACTTGGTTGTGCGGATTTCCCACAATTGCATCAAGCTGCACACTACAGGGAGTAGCATGTTGGCATACCGGTAGCTCAGTCATGTCATGTCAGCACTACCGAATCCCGCGCAAAAAACTTGGCACGCAGCCAAACGTGCACCAGACGGCAAGATCTCACACGGTACCTAGTTTAGATCGCATCGCGCGGGCCAAATCAAGGCTCGGGATCGAACGATCAGCAACCCTAAAGTGAATCAACGATGGGATAAATCGTCGACAGCGTTGTAGATCCCAAGGGATAGGCCGCCGAGGTGGCGACGCCTGTCAGACAAGTGGCTGGGCGCGGGGCGTCATTGTCTGGCAGAAGCGGATGAAGCCAGTGGCCACATGTCAACGACGATGACAGCACGGCTGAACCGTATTCTCGTTTAGCCCAAGCATCGAGGCTGCGCCGTATTGAACTGAGACATGTCTCGGCACAGAGTCATGCTGCCTCCCCCACTCCGGGTGCTTGGACTCTTGGTGTGTGCCATCAGGCATTCCCGCGCCTGATGCTTCATTGATGAAATGAAAGTCGAGCGACAGACATCTGCATGAGATCTTATCGATACTGGTGGGTGGGCGATTGATTGCTTGGCCAGCTAGCACCGAGCTACAGTGGTGATCCTCTGCGTAGCGCAACTCTCTGCCCGGGCGCGAAGCTTTCCCCGGCGCGCTAGTTGAGACATGGTGCGCGGTCCAGACGGGCGCCACGAAGCCAGATGAACAGATCCCAATCCCATGCGAATCGGAATACAATCTCGCACGACTGGGGCAAAGCCAGCCCTATTTCGCTAGCACCCTTCCGTTTTGCTATAAGCCTATGACAGCGCCCGCGCAGAATGTCATCGCCCACCTCCCCGACCATGGTCCCTCCGCATCCCATGATCTCCCACCACCCCGAACCCAGCCTCCAGCAGTGATGGCCTCCGGAATGATGCCTCCGCCCGCGGGCATGGACCTCACCGCCGACCGACGACCGACGCTGATCGTCTTGTCCGTGGTCCTGTCCACCGTGTCCGTTGCGTGTGTGGCAATGCGCATCGCGAGCCGCTTGATCAAGGGATTGCGCCTGTGGTTGGACGACTGGCTCATCATTGTCGGCGAGGTGCGAACTACTTTTGGCAAAAAAAAAAAAACTTGCGGGTTGGAATCTAACGTGTATGGCAGTGCGGGTGTTTGGGCGCGGTTTGGGTCATGAATGGATATGGTGAGTATTGCCTGCTCCAGATTCCAACGTGCCATTTGATGGGACCATCATCATCATGGCAATCCACTAACATCATTATAGCTGCTAGCCACGGTGTAGGCCGACACGTCTGGGCCGCTCCACCCGATGCGACCTACGCGTTCGAGATAGCACTCTTCTCGGCCGAGTTTTTCTACACCATGAACATGACTTGCACCAAGTTGTCAATCCTCGCATTTTATTGGAGATCATTCAATGTTTGGACCTCAATCAGGTTGCCTATTTGGATAATGGCAGGGATCGTGGTGGCATGGGGCATTGCAGTGGTAAGCCTGGTCAGCACCCAAGGGGCGACGGGGGTCATGGTGCTAATTGCACTAATTTCGCTTGCAGATATCGACGACAATAGCACAATGCACCCCGGTATCCGCTATGTGGGATCGATTCCATCCAACACAACCGTTGGCCCCTTCTGAGTACCACTGTGGTGTCGACCCTCAAGACTTCTTTTACGGGAACACGGTTCCCACTATTATTACCGATATTCTATTGGTGCTCCTACCACTTCCCTACATATGGAGGCTGCGTTTGGATGTCGTTGGGAAAATAGCCTTTTCCAGCATGTTTCTCCTTGGAATCTTGTTCGTTACCCAATCGGCCAGGGCACGACGACCGTGTCTCTGCCCACCATTTCTGTGACTATTGTTAATTCCTTGCAGTGTCTCAGGAGTATCCATCGTGAGACTCACAATCCTCTTACAAGCCGATCTGCAAAGCCCCGATGCAATTTGGAACTTTGTCGATTTTATCATCTGGACGACTGTCGAATTAAATTTTTGCGTCATCTGTGGTATGTCAGCGCAGCCAGCCAGCGGAGGATGGGAGCTAATCACCCTTCACAGCATGCCTCCCCTTTATTAAACCAGTCTCCGACAAAATATTCCGGGTCCTTCCCATCTTACGGTCCCTCGCACTCAGTTACCGGAGAAGCAGCGGAAGCCGGGACAAAGCAGGCAAGAGTGGGCAATCGTCAGATGCTTCTGGAGCGGAAAAGTCGGCAAAGTCGGGGGAACGCCGCCCGAGCCAGAAATATCCCGAGGTTGATACGCGCCCGTTTGCCAATCTCGAAAATAACGAATCGGACGGGGCGTTGGTGGGGCGACATACAGACTCTATCGAAATGGAGCATCGGAGTTTTCCATCATGACTATTAGGTACTTTTTGATGGTTGTCATTATCAAACAAAGCGAAGCATTCTTTTTTCAATTTCTTTTTTAGAAAGTAAAAACAATCAAAATATCCACATCATATGGAAGGGTTAAAAACTTCAAAAAAGTAAAACAAAGTACCGTGGTCGCCAACCTACTTCCTTCTTGTCTTCCTAAACAGTAACTTCATCACCCGTATCATGAAAAAATATCCTCGATATCATTAAGCATACTGAGACAAATTGACTTGGAAGTCTGTCTCAGCGCGCTCATCCATGCCAACTTAGTTGGTCTCTTATTTCTCCAGCAAGCAAAAAGATGGCCCTGGAAATGCAAGAAGACGCGAGTTCCTTTGAAGGCCTCGTGGTACGATTTCAGAATAGCAAGCATGTGATCTTCGTGCGCTGTAAGTTTGGTAAAAGTGAAAGGGGACTCAGCTGGATGATGGATGCCCAAGCGTCGGAGGTGAGGAAAGCCACCCTCTGCCGCCTTTTTGGCAACGCCACGAATACACCTGGCGCAACCGATGTGCTGCTCCAAACCCAAGCGAAGGCGAAGCCTTGTAATGGTTGGAGGTATGATTTCGTCCATGCGCAGAGTCACTTTGGGCTTTTCAGGTGCCTCATCTTTCGAGCGACAGTGACAAAAGCCTGAGAAGCTCAGATCAAGAGTTTCAAGTTGGTCGAACCCGGCCAAGCTGACCCACTCAAATTTATCTTTCTTGGAACCCGAGAGTGCGTAATCCAACTTGAGGTGTTTGAGGGTGTTTGGCACCGGCAGGAGACTCGAGATCATCTCGGAGGGCGAGGCCAGTTGACCAACGGCGTCGGTACGCCCAATCACCCTCCGTCCATTCACCCGAAACTCCTGCAGCTTCTCCGTGAGCCGCAGGACGTTGCAAAGACACTAAAACTCTTCGACCACTGCTTTGGATGGAGTGAGGTTGCGGGAAAAGTCCAGTCTCTTAAGCCTCCTGAGCACCGGCTTCGCACCATCGCACAAGAGTTCGCCTGTGGAGGCCAACCCACAGACATTTTCCAACTCAAGATGGGTCAGGTTGGCTGCACTTTGCCACACTTTGAGCACTATCGGCTCCGCGAAGATGACCTGGAGACTTGGCGCCCCGTCAATATGCAGGTGACGAAGATTGTCAAAGCCGACACGGTTACCCAGCCTCTCGAGGTAGTTAGCTAGAGGGGTAAAGTCGTCACGATATTTACATGTGTGTCGTCTGTCATAGGTAACCGAGAGCTGCTTGACGCCGGGCGCCCACATCATAAGCAGCTCGCCGGGAAGAGTCTTGTAAACCACCCTCCGGCTTTTGTTGGGGAAACGTCTGGCCGCTGGCCAGCCGGACCCAGCAGGTTCTTGGCGACCTCGGCGGCGTAGGCCTGGTCGGAGCCCAGACGGCCGGAACCGAGATCCATCTTCAGTGCAAGTACCCTCACATGACGCCCAAGCTGCGGATTGAGGCGTCAATGACGAAGCAGCGGCTCGGAAAGGTATTTGAAGTCCGGCTTGTGGAGCAATACGGGCAGCGCGAGGGAGCGGAAGCGTCGTGAGACGAGGCAAAGGGCCTTCAGAGCCTTGGACCGATACGAGAGCAAGTCTGCCAAGGTCTCTTCCGTGCAGTGGTTGCAAAGGTAGGTCAAAATTTCTTGGATAATCTCTTTCGGCAGCGTCGCCAGGTTCAGCGGCGTTTTGGTATCATCTTTCGCGTCCATTTTTGGGGGTTTGTGAAGATGGAAGAAATGGGAACGATGAGGGAGTCAGGCAAAAAGATGTGTCGAGAGGGGATTATGAACAACGCCACGGCTGTAATCCAATATTAGGGCCCATCCATCGCATTGACTCCAACTTTTTTGATGTGTGACGCTGTGTTTCAACTTCTGCATGGCCAGTTGATGGTGACCAACAGCAGAATGGATGTTGGCATGGAATGATCCACAGGAACTGACTTAATCTTACATGGAGTAAATACACGTAGCGCTGCTCCGTTTTGGTTCTTTATTCGCCAGCGAGATAACAAATTCCTGCTCCCTGGGAGCCATTCTAGCAGAGAGTAAAAAGGATACATGCCATACGGTCAGGGACAACCCATATCTTATATCTGAATGATGACATCGTATATTGGGTGTATTTTTATTTGTTTCTTTTGAGTTCTTCTTTTTTCTCAATGAAAGACGGAAGCTTGAAAATGAACTAGAATAACATTGAATCACAAACCCTTCACAGTTTTATAGCTAGGTTCGTAAATCTCATCGTTGGGCTGAGGGAAGCTTGACCCCTGCTTCGGTTTCTCTTTGTTAGTTCCGATTTTTTAACCATAAATTTCCTGTAAATTGGTTAGACGGCGTTTAATAGAGATTATTGAGGCGCCGTCGATATTTTGGCGCTGCACCGTTGCCTCCAGCCAGGAGGCTGATCTTTTTGTTGCTCACTGCGCGCAGCTTTGGTGCAATGCTGGGGGTCTGGACCGCGCTAAAAACTCTTTAAATGTATGCGCCCCTTTTTTCGGATTGACTTGAGAGTGACCCAATTGTGTCCGGGTGGCCGGTGCGCGAAATGAAAGACGCCCGCTTATTGCCATGAAGTTCACTTCTAGAATTCCAAGTGTTGGGGGCAGTGAAATAAAAACAAAACAAATAAAAAGAAATTCTCCGCACTATGCACTCAGGTAAACATCCAAACACAGACCTGGCCCGTGTGGGGTACGAGACGGGCGAAAAACTCCCACACAGTCTATTGACGCCATGCCACGCTTAGTTAATGTGGCGCCGATAGTTCACCATCCGTTGGGACAGCTAGCCTGGTCTAGATCAACCAACGTGGTTCGATTTCTCAAACCACCCAAGTATTAATATGTTTCATTTCCTGGTTATTGGACGCGCCAGTTACCATCAAGCCTCTGCCTGTGCGTCCACCTCAAACCATGAAGCTGCTCGATCTTCTCGATGCCTTGGGGCTTCTTGCTTCAACTGCGCTCGCAATACCAGGCGGCCAACCATATTCCCAAACTTGCAAGGCCAGCAAGTGCTTGGGCTCGGTACGATCTACTATCTGAGTCAGCGTTCCCAACAATGGGCTAACACCAATTGCAGCTGAACTCTGACACCGCTCGCCGTAGCTGCGGCGTCTTTTTGGAGAAGACAGTTACGCCTTGTCCATTGTAGGTTTCCGGCATTGTCATAGATCAGAGATAATGCAAAGATCAGCTAACCGGCCCCAGTACCGCTATTAAAACAAAGGTCCTTACGGTAACCAAGCCGGCAAAAACGGTCACTCACTCTCGGAACGTGCTCGACTACACAACCCAGACTATCATACAAGCGCTGACCTCAACCGTCACAACCATCATTGAGACCGAAACTGTGACCATTTCAGCACAAGCCAGCTCTTCTGTGGCGCTTAACAAGCGTCTTGCCAATAAATGCTACCCAAAGACGGGATCCGCTACAGCCTTGCCGAGTTGCGCCAAAGCCTGCTCAAACACAGCACAGTTCTCATCAGCCTGCTCGTGCATTGGTGCCGTGGCTAAAACAGTCACTGCAAAGCAATCTACAACAACCTCTACACTTATAACAACCAAGACTATTTCCCCCACAGTTACGGTTACAAAAGACAATGCAGCCATCTCCACAGTTAAAGCCACAAAAACAACTACTCTGTCTGCTACTTTCGAAACTACCACAACAGTTAGTGTCTCGTCTCGGCCGACAGAAGTTGTAATCACCTCAGCGACTAGCACAAGCGCAACTACCAGCACAAATACGGCGACGGAATCACCGCAATGTACTATACACGCCCTCGTGGCAATGTGGGTAATGAACGGGGGTGGTCGGAGTGGTTACCTCTACATCCCCGAAAATGGCCAGGCCATGCTTCACACAACTGCTTACAGCAAGTTTACCATGGAAAATGGTGTTTTGCGCGATGTCGCAACTGGCCGTGCAGCCTGGGCGTACGAGGATGAACCTCCAGCCGAGTTGAAGTTCTTCGGAGACAATGGCGGTGCGGCTCCGGCAAATCGTTGGGATCCGTTTACCTGCACAACTGGAGATTCAGACGCTGGTATCACTTTGAAATGCCGCGCAAACTCGGTGGAGGTTGGATGGCTGGCTTGTGCTATCGGCTCCTCTGAAGACACGTTATTGGAGCTGGGGAGTCCGAGTGACGCAGGAAGCTCATGTGTCGTTCCGCGGTTGAATTGGGTACCGATGTGCCGGCCTCCAAGTCAGGATTAAACAGCAAGGAATCAATCGGCGAATAAGTTGGGCAGTTCGGCGCGAATTCAGCGTACAAGTTAATTTAATTAAGCCATGAACAAAATTAGACGGAGCGAGGCCTGGTTTGATTATATTCACAAATAGATCTTTCAACTAATGCCCCCGAGAAATGTCTATACCCCTTATTTACATGAGTTCTAAATGGCTAGAAACTGCCGATGACCCCTGTTAGAACCATCTTCTTTTATGGGAGGCATCTCATTTTCGGTTTAATTCTAGATCGAATACTAATTCAACGAGTAGCCTGATAGAATGAAATTAGACACATTCCAATGAGTACTAGTATTAGCTCAGGGCTTGAAACAAACCACCCCTACTGACATTTCAGACGTATTAAACTTTACAAAAGCAAGGAATAAGCCATTTATGTGCTAATCTGACCATTTCAGGTCAACAACCAATGCTGGCGTAATTAATAATCGTCTTTTTCTTGGAAAGTGCATTTTAAATGTGCTCAGTCTAGGCGACCCGATCCCTTGTGATTTTGAGGTAGCCATGGCAAATAATACTTCTCATTGTTGCCCGAAAACCTTCGACATGTAGAATTAACCTGGCTAAAACCGGGATGGTCGAGATGACATTTTGGTTTTGCTGCGCTTTACCTAGGTCGAACCCATGTCTTGGCGGCCTTGGACGTGCGGTATCCCCGGAATCGGACAAAAGATCACGGCACCCTTACTTGTGGAGCTCAATCATACTGTACTCGAGATATGGCGCAAATCCTCGAGATTCAAACAAAGAGTCATAGCTAGTAGATTGGAAGAGTCAATATTTTCATTACGCATATTTTCAAATAATAACCCGCGACACGGACAGAGATATCTATCCGCTAACGTTCCTTTGAGAGGGAGCAGCGGGAAGTGGAGATGGAGACTGGAGATGTGGGCTTCCCTATCTATCGTTTGTCAAGATAAGAAGCCACCCACACCGCTACCACCAGACTGGGCCAGTTCCCCACTGATAACCAGGCATTGGCTCATCTCTATTTGTGCACCGTAGTTTTGGGACCCGAATCCCCGCTGATAACCAAGACGCCGTGGGACAATGGATGAACTGCTCTGTCCCGATCCGACCGGCACCAACGTCATTGCAGGCACGACATCGGCCCTGATTGAACCACATTCAGGCCAAACCGCTTCTGGATACGACATGGGCATGGGGAAGGCCAATCAAAATACTCGATTTGCTAACTTGGTCCACTGTTTGCAGATCCACATTCCCCCGCCTCGCTATGAACGAAAAGGCGCGAGCTTTATCCTCAAGTTTATCAGATAAGCTTACTCCCATGATGCAGAAATAGGAATTCGGATGCTTAGGCTCAGGTTGAGCACTTTTATCTACTAGGCATTGTCAGGATTTCCGGCCACTAAGCACAAGTGGCCGAAGCTCCGACAACGCACTCTTATCGGAGCGCATGCGCCAAGGATCGATCCCGATTTGTTTGGTCGGGCAAATCCCGACACAGGGTAACCCGCACTGTCGGTAACGCCTCCTGCGGCGAGAATCGTTGACATGTCAAATCGGGCAGGTAGCAGATTGAGTTCCGAGAACTGATCAACTATAATAACCGGGCTTGCCTTGTCGTCGATCGTAGTTTGTTGTTGTTGCAGGTAGCATTCTGAATCATTTCCAATTGTGAGAGCCACCAGGACCAAGCACCAAGCCTCCGAGGATCAAATCGCATTATCTCGAAATCAATCAAAATGCAGGCTTGGCTTACTCTCCTATACCTCGGCGCCATATCGCGCCTTGGTGCCGCCTCCCCATTGCCCAAAGCCCCGGTACTTGTCAGCAGAAGCCTCGGCGACTTTTCGTGTTTCAACGCCAGCTTGCCCAACATCACAATCTATGCAACTGGTGGCACCATTGCGGGATCAGCAAGTTCCTCGGACCAAACTACAGGTTACCAGGCTGGAGCGCTGGGTGTACAAACCCTGATTAATGCTGTCCCCGACATTTGCAATGTCTCCAATGTGAGGGGTGTTCAGGTTGCCAACGTCGACAGCGGCAGCATCAACTCCACCATTCTGTTGACCATCGCGCATGCAGTTCAGAAGGATCTGGATAGTTCAGATACGCAAGGTGTCATCATCACTCATGGCACGGACAGCATGGAAGAGTCCGCCTTCTTTCTTGACTTGACCATCAATAGCGAGAAGCCGGTCGTCGTCGTTGGCGCCATGCGTCCTGCTACGGCCATCAGCGCCGACGGTCCGATGAACCTGCTTGCCGCCGCCAAGCTGGCAGTTAGCGACAAGGCCAAAGGTCGCGGTACTATGATTGTTCTCAACGATCGCATTGCCTCGGCTCGTTACACCGTTAAAACGAATGCCAATTCGCTCGACACATTCAAGGCCGAAGAACAAGGCTACCTCGGCGTGTTCGAAAATGTCGAACCAGTTTTCTGGTATCCTCCTGCCCGCCCCTACGGCCACCACTACTTCAACGTGAGCGGCAGCGATGCCGCAAAGGCCCTGCCACAGGTTGACGTCCTGTATGGACACCAAGAGGCCGACCCTAAGCTGTTCAAATCGGCCATTGACGACGGTGCTGTCGGTATCGTGCTGGCAGGTATGGGCGCAGGTGGCTGGCCAAGCAAGGCTGTCGACGTTTTGGAAAAGGTTCTCAATGAAACCGACATTCCTGTAGTTGTCAGCCGCCGTACTGCATGGGGCTTTGTTGAGGGCGATCGAGACTTTGGTATCGGCGCGGGTTACTTGAACCCCTCCAAGGCGAGGATCCAGCTTCAGTTAGCTCTCGAAAAGGGCCTTTCGAATGAAGAGATTAAGGATATTTTTGAGTATTTCTAAATATAGAAGCATAGACTAATAAGACACAAGTTAAAATATTCCATTGGTCCGTTTATTCATAAACATTCAAGGGATTTGCATGTCAAGGTTGTTGGATTCCTGGTTCAAAATATTTACAGAAGGCGCTCTATGCTGGCAGCTCTTGGTAGGTCATATTCTCACAGCGAACCTAATACCTGCATAGTTATTTAACGAACTGGGGCAAATCATATCTCGGCCTCTGGGAAGAGAACTAGGGATAACATCAGGACTGTCAGAATGGATTGATATATATTCGCCAGTGTTCGACCCCGCGCATCCTCATCGCTGCCTTACATCTGCGGTTCAAGCTCATCATCAGCATTGTGTACCTTCGTGAACAGGTTGACGGAGGCAGCATGAGTGCGCGATAACACATGGTCCAAGGCATCAGGAAGAAAGGAGCGCCGTTTGTCTCCCAATCAAATTCCAGCAGAGTTCAACGAAAACATGCACATATACGCCACCGGATCACACAAAGAATCATGTTACATCTGACAGTTGTCAACATATTTGACGAAGATACATTTATATACAATAGACTCAGCTGAAGAAATGTTCTTCTCAAACATTGTTACCAGCAGCCACCATGGCAGCCCTCACAATCTCCCTCTCATCCTGTGAGCTATTATCGCCAAACAACTCATCGATCTGCTCCAGAGTCTTTCCACTGGTCTCGGGAACCAGGAAATAGGCCCAAACACCTGCCAAGAAACACATCACAGCGTAGAAAATGTAGGTCTTGTAGCCAATATCCGCCATCATCGGCGGGGTTGCAACGCTGATGATGAAATCACACAGCCAGATAACACAGGTAGCCAGCGCCACACCCTTTGATCGAGATGTGTTGGGGTAGACCTCTGCTGGAAGGGCCCATCCAAGAGGGGAGTAGGACACTCCGTAGACCATGATGAAAACGAAGGCCATTGCCACGCAGGCCCATCCGGCAGCAGTGTGCGAGGTCCAACTATCGGAATACAGGCCAGACAAAATCGCAATGATGGAATAAGCAATGCAGGATCCGAATCCACCCAGAATGGCCAATTGACGACGACCAAGGTGCTCAATGATGACAAAGCAGATGATGGCTGCAACCATCTGCAGGACATTGAATACTCCCGATAGGATCTGCGAGTTCCTGTCCGATTGGCCAAGGGAGCTGAACAGCGTCGGTGCGTAGTAGATGAAGGCGTTGACACCGGAAAACTGCTGGAAGAAGCCTACGCCCACAGCCACCACGGTGCGCTTCCACGTTCTCCTGTTGAAGAGATCAAGCCAGCTCAGAACCTCAAGCTTAACTCCGGTAGCACCTGGGTGGCGCTTTTGCTGGACAAGCTTCTGGAAGGTAATCTCGGAAACGATGCCCTGGTGTTCAGCTCGGACTCGATCGTCAGTTTCGGGCAGGCCACGCAGCTTGGATAAGCTGGCGAGACACTCTTCGTTGCGGTCGACGAGGGCGAGCCATCGAGGCGAGTAAGGGAAGAAGTGGATACCGGCGCCGAGAAGGGTCGCAGACACCATTTGCAGGCCAAAGGGCAAGCGGAATGCAATCTCGCCATCAAGGAATTGCGTGCCGTAGGTGATCCAGAAGGCAATGACAACACCAGATGTGATGGAGATGGACTCGAGTACCAGCAATGTACCTCTGATGTTGGAGGGGGCAATTTCGGAAATGTACAGCGGCGCACCCTAATAAAGGTAAGAGTTAGCGATACTGATGCTAGTTAATATGGAATGAAGGTGTATGGTCACGTACCATTGCCAGTGTTCCTACACCGATACCTCCGATGAATCGACCAGCCACCAGCATGTCATAGTTGGTGGCAGCCGTTTGAATGATGGCGCCCAGGTTGAAAATGACAACGACGACAGTAATGGCCCATTTTCGCGAAATCTTATCAGCCATGTAAGGCATGAACAGACAGCCCACAAAGGCACCCAGCAAAAGCATACCCGTCATGAGGCCTTTGCCAAATGACGTCTTGGCTCGGGGATACACATTGTGGAACTCATCCATGGTGTTGATGATGGAAATGACTCCCATGTCATATCCCATCGAGAAACCTCCGAGAGAGGCGAGGAGGGCGGAGCCGAAGACGTACCACGAGGCGAAAAGACCTCGGGCACCGCTGGGCCCATAGGCGTTGGCCTCGAGCACCTGTTCAAAGTGATCATGGTGCTCTGCGATGGCTTCCTGTTTAGGAGAAGAAGAATGCTGTGAATCGCTGTCTTTGGCCATTGTGGGCAGATTGCAACTGTGTGGTCGGAGTAGCGTGGAGAAGCGAGGTGCATTATGCGGAGACAGGACGCATGCTCTTATACTCGGAGGCGTGAGGCCCATGCGCGTCGCGCAGCCATGATAGCTTCACAGCATGCACAGCTCACGCATTGGCTGACCACTGCGCTGGCCTTAGTGCGGAGGTCTATAATGCGGGGAGAAGGGCCGCATTTTCTCGTGCCATTGGCTTGAGCGGGAGCCATGACCCTGGACCGCCTCCGTCATCCTTCTCTCCAAATTCCATTCGGGCATGTCTCACATGTTTCGGGGGCCGTTCGCTGGTTACCCTTTTGAGAGCGATTGGGCAATTCTCGCCGGGAAAGTCAATATCTTGCCCCTTGTAGCTCAAATACGCAATTCTCCCCCGCCATTCCCCAGATTTGCCATCCCTGCCCGTCGTGCCACGGCCTCGTTCCCCCAGACCCACGGATGATCCGGCCCTCGCTCCGATAGGCCAGCGCGGGAGCCATGACGCGGAGACCTCGGAGGCAGCGAGGGTACAGCCCTTCATTTCCCCTTGAAGCAGGTAAAATATCGCATCCAGAAGCGCGCACGCCCAAGGGAAACTCGCCAAGCTTGTCAGTCTTGGCCACGACTTGTTCTCCACACCTGTACCCCATGCTTCAAGAAGTCGGGGTATTGTGGGGGTGGAGAATGGAGAATTGCTCGATCCAGACCTTTCCCCCGCTCTTTCGAAAAGGCAATATGCGAAAGGCGCAGATATGCTGTTCTCGGTTGCTGGTAAAAGTCTGGGTCAGCATAGCAGCTCGGAAAGAATGCCGTGCGTAGGGCAGTGCGGGCGCGAAAGAGAAGACCACCGCGAGGCAGCAGTCGTTCTGGTTGGGCCCGGCTCACCCGGCGCCCGCATTTATTGGAGCTCCAAGGGTGAAGGTCCATCACAGATTGCTTGGGTTATTCAGATACAGCCGTCTCAGCTTCTCCAAGGTGCTTCTCCAATGAGCCACGATCGCAGCAACTGGTCCTAATACAAAGTTTGAACGGCCGCGTAGCTCCGGCCGAAAGAAACACATGGAGTATGGGTATGGTCAAAGTTCAGAAGTCCAACGGATAGAAGGCCGTTTAACTGGAAGCGATTATGCCTCATCCACCTCGCCCCACTGGCGAACCACCTGCGTTTTTTTCATGACGTTGAAATGGTTGACAGATGAAGTACACCGAGTTGGTCTGCAAGGTGGTTCGATGACAGGTGACCGTTTTGATTTGCAAGTTTACCATTATCCCGGTTCACAATCCCAGTATTCTCTCCGGCTGAACTTGAAACATGTTAGAAATGGGGTGAGCACTAGTGGCGGCAGGCAGGCGCGCTGGGTGTTCCGATGGAATAGCCTAGAAGGATCTCAGCCTACAACCAGCCGTCGCGCGTTTTTAGGGCATGTTTGCATAACACGTGGGAGCACCACAAGCAACTGGTGATGAATGCTTGTGCGGCTTAGCACGCGGCCTGTGGCTGAGATCGCTTGGTGGTTTATCGCGGCGGTAGCTATTCGCCGATTAGTAACTCGCTACTGACTTCTTATTGGTCTAGGAACGCCACTTACCACTGGTCGCCTTTAGCGAGGCACCTGAGCGAACATGATGCACTATGCTGCAGATCAAAAGCTCAAATTCCCCCAAGTGACAAATGAGAGAATGCACGCAAAGATTAAGCATGAAATAGACTTGGCAACGCGCATGACAACGTCATCGCTTCAAGATAGATCAAGTACCTAGATGCCTTTCAGTTCAGTTTATGCAAATGGATCGTCCATCACCTTCCAAACATTTACCAATGAAGCTGTGCCACAACGTCGCAAAATGCCGTTTTCAAATTCTTTCAAAAACTTCCTGTCAAATTCTATTGATGCAAACAAGCATGGATTGGGCCAGCCACCTCGTGAGAATTATTCCTGTTCACCGAACGGCACATTTAGCCCTCAAGCTGGTTCATATCGACCACAGGGTAGCTCGCACCCTTATTCGAACGGCCCACATTGTCTTCTCCACAATAATCTCAACCATCAGCACGGCCCATTTTCTAGCGAAACCACTCAACCCTGGCATCAACCTCCGCCTCCACAAAACACTTATCTTCAACAAACTCCATAGTCAACCAAATTCCTATGGTCAACTCCAAAATGCGACACACGCGACATCCAAACACGGCCTATCACAAGCCCCGAGAACATTAAGGCTCGAGGAATAAGGCCATCGGCTGTACAATTTCGTGGACCCATATACTGGCCAAACTCACTACACGTGTCAAGATGCGAAGAAGCCAACCGTCCGTGTAACACGTGACCGGAATGGACCCGAGTGCGGAAGCGCCTATTTCCACACTATTACCTCGAGCAAAGCGGACATGACCGTCGGAGGGTCGACAAACGAAAGTGAAGAAGCAATTCGAGAGCACTGCTGGCTTGGGCCAATTGGAATGAAAGAAGCAAACCAAGGGCTTCTTCTCAAGCAAGGAGTCACTCATCCTCAGCGACTACCAAAGTGTCATCGCCGTTTTTCACTTACACCAAGGCCCGGAGAGTCATAGCTGACAGGGCGGAAACCTAGAAGTCCAAAGGCACGGACTGAGCCAGCCACAATTGGACGAGATTTTGATCAGTGGTGTTGTAGAGTTGGAACGAAGAAGGATACTTGTAGAAGGGGCTGTGTTTGTTGCCGCTGTTCCCTAAGCAAGTCGGGTGAGTACTTTAGCGCAGCCATCTCCTTATTTCTTAGCCAAGGCCATCGTCGTCCTTAACATATGCTTGGTAGCTCGTCCACAAAATTTTCACTCCCCGATAGTCCCATTTTTTGCACGAGGGCCGTAGCCATATTGACATGAAACCACGTATTTGATTCAGATAAAATCGACTCATTACTCTTCCACCGGACGGATGTCGACTCTAATCGTGTACCATTTTCTGCCCAGAAACTCGGACAGCTCGATGCCCGCCTTCACGCGAGATCCCTGCACCACAGCCTCAGGCCCTGGCATAACAAACTGGCGCTCCGCATAATACTTGACATAGTCTTCCCGGGCTCCTCGGATCATGTCATCCAAGTCATCGGCAATTTCGACCGACGGATCCCACTGAATAAAGGTTTCCCAGGGCTCGACCCAGCACACTCGCTTCGCGTCGGCAAATCCGCGCTCGTAGCTGTCCGGGCCCTCGACCCCCAACACGACAAAGCATCCGGTTTCGCCATTGGTGAAGAAGAATACGCCATCGATTCGGATGTCGCTAATCACGTTTTGGCCACTCAGAAAGTCTGACTTTAGTATAGGCTGTGTCCCAACATAGTGGGGTTCTTGGGCTTCTAAACTCCAGTCGCCATGCCCTCGAAATTCCAGCTTGACCTGCCTTCGCTCATCGAATGATCCTAGGGTGAGCTCCAAGGATGGAAGGAGGATTCTCTCCGGCTTGAGTTGCTCGATATCACATTCCACTAGGAAATCGGCGTTAGCTATCAGACACAAAAACAGGCATCACCACACCGGCAAAATAATGGAGGTAGGAGCAGAGCAATACCTGATATGTCCCCCGGTTGTCGGTGCACTGATGCATGGGTGTTTGCATGGCTTTGAATGACCTTGGGCCTTTCTCCGACTTTTAGAACGACCAGTGATTCCTTGTGCTCCCGGCGATAACCGGCAACCGGCGATTCTCTGTCAATCTGAGAAACCAAGATGGCCACCCGAATGGTTTGATCCACCTCAACAGGGCAACTAAGCACTGCCAAGTACCTTTTGAACTGCTGATCCTTTCCAGTATCGTGGAGTCTTGCCACAGTGCACGGTCCAAGCAACACATCTACCTCCAGTCCCCGGGGAGTATTGATAATGTCGTTTCGCGTACACCTCCCATCCGTTCCTTCCTCGGCTTTAAACTGGAATGCGGATGGGTGCTCCGGCAGGTATGGCCTGTGGCGGTCGCGTCTCAAAAATGGCTCCGTCCACGTTAAGATGGTTTGGTCCGGGGTCTTTCTTAGAATTTCCTCTTGAAGGCGTAAAAATGCATTTTTACCCTCGCCATACAACAAGGGCATGTTGATGTCGAATAAACCCATTAAGCAGTAGGCGATGTCCTCCTCACGGGTCGTCACCCTGTTGGCAGCCCACTGGAATTTCGCGGCGATGGACTCGTTGCTGAGGAACATGGACAGGCCATCATAGGCCTTGCAGGTGGGGCAGTTGGTTGTGTGGTTGTTCCGGCGCAGCAGCAAGGCCGGGCGCTCAAGACGGTGTCTACGCGATAAAATATCCATGTGGATGCCAGTAATCTCCGAGAGCGTCTCTGCAAGCTCGTGTCTCGTCTGGATTTTATTCCAGTCGCGGTCGAAAAAATGCAGCTCGTGGGGTGCGATGAGTTCCTGGAGCGTCCATCCTCTTGTGAACCACCTGCTAGTCTCAAAGTTGATTGGGCCACTGGAAGAAAGCGTTACATCCTCCATGTACACATAGCAGGCAGCCGACTTGTTGTACCATTTAAACATGGAGTTGATGGCCTCTGAAAGCTCAGCGCTGCTGGACTTGTCGATGCAACAGGTATCCACCCAGACAAATTCGATGTTGTCGCGCTTTGCCTGGTTGCATGTATCAATAACCTTTTGGAGGCCCTTTTTAGGGGTTCCCTCAATAAGATCCTCGAATAGTAACTCATCATCACCCCAGGTATGAGACAGGATCGCGTAGCGAGGTATATTTTGACCCGCAAAGCTCCTTAGCTCCATCGTCGAGACTTCGATCAGCCGCATCCTGCCGAATACGGACGCGGCCCCGTCCTATGGCGGCAAGTTGAGCTCAAAGGTGGCCAAAGTTTGGCGTCTGCATCGCAAGGCGAGGGGCTGAAAGTAGCAGTATCCTGCTTGCAAAGCTGACGTTGGCGTTTGAAGCGGGTGGTGGTCGGCAATGTCACCATGATTCGATACACTTGGTCCACTTTGGGCATAGGGCATGAATGTGGTTTTACGAGTGGAACGCTGCTAGCATCCACTAACACCAACGAAGTTAGCTTTAGGGGTAAAACCACATCACTCGATGGGCATATTCGCAGACTGAACATCAACTCTGCAGCTGGGACAGTCATCATTTGTCTTGTTTGTCACGTCAACTCCTAGATGCATCATGGCAATAAAAAAAAGTGTTGGTTCCCAGCGACGGGGCACTGGCGTCAAGGACCCACAACTTCTCCTCTTCCCCAAATGAGAGGACGGCTCAGTGGCTCCCCTGTCAATTGGCCCTAACCTTAATTTGGAGACCAAATCAAGTGTATCTCCACTCTATAGACATGACAACCAATCAGTTATCGACTAAAACTATCAGCTACTAAATTGAGGCGGGACGACCATTGAGGGAAGAGGTTAAATACCAATCAATAAAAAGGACCATGATGCTATATTGATTCAAATCAAATGCTATTATTCTACGAGAGCCTCCGTAATTAGACTTTTTCTTCTTGAATCTGCCTTCTGTCAAGACGAATTGCAAGGTTAGACTTGCAAATATCTTCGCTCATGCTTGCCCGCATAATTACCCTAGAGCTAAACAATCGATAGCGGTTGCCATGTAACTCTTTTACAGGACAAATTTCAGTTTGTCGTTTTGCAGATTCTAATCTCATCATGTTTATTAAGGCAAGTTGAAATATGCTACGAGTGAAACTTCCGTTTTCTTGCCCAAATTAAAGCGTAAGAAATATTTTGGGCTACAAACGCGAGAACAAAAACGTCAGAATCAAAGAATGTGTCCAAAGGAATTTATTGAATGCAAAGCATTTGAATTGGGGAAACAACTCTAGTTACTCTGCTGTTCAACCATGACTATCTTAAGTACACATTACCCAAGGTCAGGTTGTAAATTCCTTAAAAGGAGGCGATCTTGTAATCGCCCTCGTAGCTACCATCAAAGGTAATCTTGATGCTGAGATTGACCCAAAGTTCGTTGCCGTTCTTCAAGTAAAACCGGATCTCTCCCTTTGCAATAAACAAGTCAACCTTGAGACCAACACCGTCCTTGAGATTACCGTAGATATTTCCGACGCTGATACCGGCAATGCTAACAGAGACTCCAATCTCCCAAGTGCTGGTATCGACGTAACCAGTGACCTTGCAAAGGTTAGCAAACTGCCTCCAATAGATACACTCGTAAGCCATACCTTGATGGGTCCGAAGCTCCAATCGATGGAATGACGGCCCAGGACATCGCCAGGAGGAAGAGAGCGGTTGATGCTCTCCTGGGTGACGCTCCAAAAGACCTCACCCTCCTCAGGGGCGCGGAGGCTGACAACAGCACCTATTATCACTGTTAGAATAGTCTCTTTGAGATGGGAAAAAGACGAATCATACCAACAACTGTCTCTTTTTCGGAGGCCATGATGTGAGATTGATGAAACGAATTTGTGTGTGTAATGGTTTAGAGTAGTGAATTTTGCTGCTGGGCGAGAAGTCTGGTGAATAAGTCTCTCAAGAAGCTGGGAAGCTCCCTCCTTTTATCTTCAAAAAACCACTATTAACAAGTTCCTTGTTCTTCTCATTGACCCACAAATCGCCCTGTGTCACTTTCACCCCTTACCTTTACTATTGCGTAGTTGCGCCTGTTTTGGCGTCATTGTCACGGACTTCGAGGCATAGACGTGCCGTATACTGATTGAGACAGTGTGTGTGGGCCCGGCCTAGGTGTTGTGGGTTCCCCTCTTTCCCCTCACCCGCAACTCCCATCATAGATATTTGGTGTTGGAGCTGCGTGCCGCTATCGACAGATCAGCCATGGCTTCCTTTCTTACGTACGAGAGGGGCGGTTATGGGTTAAATGATGGAGCGCATGGAAGAGTATTATCCTAGATCTACGGCTGGGAAGCTGATTGAGTTGTGACCAACTTTTGACGACCCTATTCGAATCATAAAATTCACTACATTGGTTGGAATGGGCTTCATTGGCTTTCCATATGCGTAGAGTTTGAAAAGAAATGCGTTATTTCTATGTCAGACACGGGTTCCAAACTAGGAAACTGTTGTGATGAATCATGGAACCCGCTGAGTATGCATGTTTCATTTTACTCACTGACCGGTCCGTATTGCGTGCTAAAATCGGTCAGCACTAAATCAGCCAACCTGCGATCAATCGATCGGAATGTTGAAAAACAGAATGATCCTTCCACTCAACGAAGGCTGGCATGTGGCACAAGAAAAACTAAATGTATTGGATAGGTTTCGGATTTCGGATAACCGGCCTGAAAAAAAGTCTCATTTTGTGATGTAATGATTGTCAAGCGTGTGTAGATGAGTTTTGAAATATGTGGAGCATAATGTTGCAATCGAGCAGGCTGCATAGTGGTGCCACGCACTCGGCCTGTAATTGGGTATTCTGTCCCGCGATATATGTTGATCTGTATGCCAAGAGACGCCACATACATATGAAAGCGGAAGATGTAATTGTATGAGCAATAGAAACTGTAGTTTGACAAGAAATGTGACGGGCTGAATGGACCAATGCCACGTGTGCTCCATATACCCTGACTTCTCTATCAGTTTTGATGCATATCCCTTTGAGGGGGTTAAGGCTGCACCTCGGTACCAAGCAAGGTATGTCGTCAACCACAAAGCTTCTAGTTAAAAATAAAATATTTTATTCGTCATTTTTATCACATCACTAGCTTTGAAAATAGCCTTATCTATTTAAATTTATATTATACCTTGATTTGGTCTTTTTTTGCAAGGGTGATTGATGCGCGTTACATAAATGCAGCCTTAACGCACTCAAAGGGATACCGTCCCGGTGTAACCACTATCCAAAAGCAGAAATTGGCCAGTGAATTTCCTGTGTGGCCTTGGCAGCCATTGATCGCCTGCAAGGGATCTTCCATCGGTCCCAATGGGGGCATCAAAGCCAATAGGGGGTCCGGTACAGGATACAATTGCATCATATCAGTTGCCACTTCGTGGAGAGATGTGCACTGACTGTCAACATGGTTGGCAGTGTGTTGGCACGGACTGTGCCGTGTCTTGGCCTCTGGACCCATTTTTTGCAGCCCGAACGTCAACGAAAGAAGAGCCGAGCTGGCGTGATTGGTGAATGCCACGGTTCGGGAGAAAAAGGGGATGGCTGAGTGTGAATGAAATATGATGAATGAAAAGTAGCCGATTGGTTTGGAGATCATCTTCAGTTTAGGAGTAGACATTGTGGCTGGCTGAAAAGAGACATGTGGAATGGGATGGTGGTCAGATAAGGTGTCCTATATCGGTGAAAATAGGTCTTTGTAGTGGTGTAAGTACTAATATTCGTAATGGATGATCGTGATATGGAGGAGATCCAAGTATGGCTGTTTGGCTTAGTCGCTTTGGGCATTCACCATCTCGGCATGCCTACTTTCACCCAAAAGAAAATGCAAGATTAGGAAGAATTTACTATAAATTGATTCTTTTCTTTTCTTTCTGGGAATTAAAAAAAAACACCAATTTGCCTAACAACCTTTAAGAAAGCTCACACTGTCTTATTCCAATTTCTAAATCAACGATGACTGCTGAATTCACCCCTTTCCGTTACTGCGCCGCCGATTCGCGCTCTGCAAGCGTGAGTGGGGATGTTCCGCTTAGCAATTTGGTACCGGTGGATGGCTCTCCTTCCAATCTTGCTGTTAGGACTGATTTCTTGTGGCGCAATGGAAAGAAGCTCAAGGTCCGCTTCTTGAATGGCAGTGCCTTTCTCCAAAAGCAAGCCCGTTTCTACGCAAACGTCTGGGCAGAGCAAGCTAATATCAGCTTCACCTTTATTTCCGAAGGTGATGCGGATATTCGCGTGTCATTTGACTGGAAAGGTGACAAGGGGTCGTGGTCTAGCATTGGCAAGCTGGCCGTCATAGCTGTTCCAAACCAAAAGTTGCCGACAATGAACCTGGGGAATCTCTCCGAGGAGACGTCTGGGGCTACAATCGCCCAAACCATGTTGCATGAGTTTGGCCATGCGATCGGATGCATCCACGAGCACCAAAGCCCCGTCGCGGCAATCAAATGGAACGAAGCCATAGTTCTAGCCGATTGCAAGAAAAACATGGGCTGGAGCGAGAGCACAGCTCGCGAACAAATCCTATCACCAGCTAGCGCCAAAGATATCACGAATTCTGAGTATGACAGGAATTCAATCATGATTTATTACTTCCCTTCTTCCTGGACCCTTGATGACACGTCCGCACCAGTCAACACCGAGTTGTCCGAGGTTGACAGGAGTTTTATCAAGAAAATGTATCCCTTCCAAACTCGCAACGAGGGCCAATATAAGATCACGGAGGACAGGGAATGGTACCCTCCAGTTGCCTTGAATTCACATTCTTTCAATTTCGTGCCGGCATATCATCAGCTGCCCCGTGTTATGTTGGGTCTTACGTCGATTGATGAAGACTTTAGAACCAACATTCGCATTCGGTTGAAGGCTTCTCCGATTACCAAGGAAGCCTTTACTGTCAATTTGGACAGCTGGGAGGATTCGTTATTGTTCGATGCTGGGGCCACCTGGGTCGAGTACCCTGCGGATGATTCTGACTATCAAGGTAGGCAGTGATAAAACATTTGACAATCGAGGTGCTAACGTAGGCTTGGAAACAGTGGGAAAATTTGACACATTGGATAAAAGAAACTATAAGAAAATTCCACCGGTCGATGCTGAAGGTTTTCGGCGTGATACTCAGCACTTCAAGTTTCCCGACGGCACATACACAGACGCTCCCAACATTGTGGTCTGGCTGACTGGATTCGAGCTGGCCAAAGGCTCCAATTGGCGGATCCGGGCAGCAGCTAGAAACATCAAGAACAATGGGTTTGACTTGGTAATCGAATCATGGGCCGACACTGTTATGCACAGCGCCAGTGCTTCATGGGTGGCGTATCCCAAGGACAAGCAGGGTGTTCTTAGCGGTCAAGGTAATTCATCTACTTATCGAGAGTGGTATCCGGCCGAATCCGAGAACAGAGGCAGCGTGGAGTTTTCCAAGCCATTCGACAAGAAGCCCAAGGTTTATCTGGCTCTCAGTGAACTCGACATGGACTCGGCGCGCAACATGCGCATCAAGCTCTCAGCCGAGGACATCAGTGCCGAAGGATTCACCTGGCACGGCAACAGTTGGGGGGATAGTTTGCTGTACCAAGTAGGGCTAGACTGGATTGCATTTGAATGATCATTGCACCTTTTGCGGCTATCATATGGAAAGAAAAAGAATCTTTCTGATCAAATTCATCTAAAAGTATGAGGTTCTAAGGATGCTCTAACTTTGGCTAGTGGGAGTATCCCATACCATAACCTTTCCATCGGTATAAGCGGATGCCAGCCGCTGAGCATCAGGGGAGAAAGAGAGGTAATTTATATCACCTATATGCCCGTAAAATGTCTTGGTGAATATTTACCACCGCCATTGATCTCTCAAACAAAATCCTTCTGCGCTGAGTGATAAATGCCGTTGCAAGCCCCTTAGAAGCAGACAAGAATGGAACTTGGTCTTTCATGTTCATAAAGAGTTGGTTACGTACGCCGGCTGGGGTTGATATGATTGGTTTTGTGTTTAAAAGACAGAATTAAATTTCCTCCTTATCGCTTCATATCCCATAGACAATATTCTAGAAGCGTTCAAACCATGTAAATCAATCATGAGTTGAATAGTTTTAGAATTGGTCAAATCCAAAGCCACTAATGGTTCAATAGCCTCATTATTACTTGACCATGTTGCTGAAGCGTCCGTAAAGGTTGGTGGGGCTGAATTTGGTGTCTCAACTAACATCGCAGACGGCTGATGCGAGTCGTTATGACTGGAGGATGGTGCTTGCAGCCAAGCATAATCCAAGGCTTGGGCTGCAGTTGGGCGCTGGTGAGGTGAAGGGTTCATGACATCGTGAATAAACTTGTCAAACTCAACACTTACTCCATCAACCAGAGGGAAGCCCTCATCTTTTACAACAAAACGAAACAGGTCCCGCAGGGAGGTGAACGGCATTCGCCCAGACACCATACGAAAGGCAATTGTAGCAACTCCCCATATATCTATCGCCAGGGAATAAGCCTGCTCCTCTTCATCTATGTTAGCGAGTTTGTACATTCCGCAAACCTCCGGTGCTTGGTAAAGTTCCGTTCCGACGTTTGTCCGCAGAGCAGTGTGCTGGATTTGCTTGCTGGTACCAAAGTCGGATATTTTGACCCACCAATTCGGGCCTTTGTGTTGAACAAGGATGTTCTTTTACGCGGCCGTGTTAGCTATTACCGCTGTTGGATGGAATACACCTATTCGAGTGAATCACGTACGCTTGGCTTCATGTCCCGATGGGCAAATTTGTTCTGATGCATAAAGTCGAGACCCTTCAGTATTTGTAGGCTTATTCTACTGGCCTGGACCTCTGGAATCGGGTTGTTTAGGTAAAGAGATAAATCACCAAGAGGGAGATGCTCCATTGTGATGAAGATTGAGCTCTTGTCCTCGTACCAACCGAAGGACCGGACAAAGCAATCCCGGTACTACAAAACTGTTAGCAATGGTGGACGAAAAGTCAATGAGCAACTTACTTTCTCATTGGAGAATTTTATGATTGCCGGGAGTTCCCGGGAGAGGGTTTGATGAGAAATTATCACTGAACCAAACCTCTTGTATATCTGTTTTATGGCGCGAGCCTTTCCAAGACTTGGCCCTGATGTACAGTGCTCAAGCCAAACCACGCCATACGAGCCCCGGCCCAGCTCATCCTCCTTCCGCGTCCATTCTTCGTCAATCGGCGTCCGCCACGCGCCCGTGGCTGGATCCGAAACGTACCTTGTGTGGACAGTACGGCCATGTCTGACAAGGCTGTCCAGCTTCCAGTCTCGAACCAGATCCGACATTGAGTCCTCCATCACGCGTCCGGTCTTGTTTGCAGTTGCGGGGTTGTAGAATGCGGCTGAGAGCTGGAAAGGAGTAAGCTGGCAAGGCAGCCAATCGTGGCGAGGTGCGATTGGTGGTCTTCATCGCGTATCCACTCAGCTTGGTCGCCTTCAAAGATCAAAGGCGAATGAGCTTGAGTGTCTACATGTAGTTGTTGCAAAATAAACGCCATTTTTAAATACAGCCTCAATAATTTCATCTCCAATCGCAGGATAAACAGTCATTTTTCACCACCTGACTATCCTAACCCGACATCCAGCTACGCAAAATGAAGCCACAAACCCATTGGCGCCTAGCCGCATGTGATGGAGACATTTGAAGAGAGTTACATCAATTGTAACCCAATTAAGAAAGATAAATGAATGAAAAGGGAAAACGACATGTCCTCAGCATGCTAAAATTGCTGATAATTTTCCGCAACGTCGACGAAATCCTGCACGGTGAGGACGGGCTAGAGAAACGAGCTTGACACGCAAGCGTATGCTGAGTACATTGCATAGGACAGACTTCGTGTTTCATGATATTGCAAAAAGTCTATTGAAGTGGTTGGTAGCTACGAGCATATGGTGTGGCGGTTTTGATACCAGTCTCAAAGTTCTTTACCAGTAGTGAACCTTCTTCTCCTTGAATCAAGACGTGGCACTAGAGGCCTGCTCTTCAACATCCTTGTCAATGACGACAACACGAGCAATCTTCGCAAAATCATCCATCTCGCTCCGAGCATCGAGATCCAGTCCCTTGAACACATCCTTGCTTACAATCATATTCGCGATAAAAAGAGCCTCCTCATCGCCAACGGTCTCTGACCGAACATGGTGACATCCAGGAGCCTCGTACCAGCTCTCTCCCGGACCATAGATCTTTGCGGCGGTTTCATGCGTTTTGGTTTCTCCGGTTACTGGGTCCACGTGAGTATGAACCATTTGGTTCAGTACATGGCCACGGATAACCGTCGCAACGATGGCGGCACCTGCATGCGTGTGTGGTGGAGTAGCTGTGCGTTTGTTAGCGGTTGCTGCCTCGAATTGAAACATCAATGATCTGGCAACGAAGCAAGAACGAGGGATATTTCTGGATAAGATGGATGCGCTTAACATCAGTCACCTGATACTCACCAGCATTAGGGGGACATGTGACGAGAAGTCCGAACCAAGCATTTCCTGGCAGGTTTGGTGGTTGGTGGAAGTGAGAGACTGCCACACCCACTGTCGGCCGTCTATTTTATCGATGGAACCCGTCAGCTCACGTACCAGGGCAACTGAAAATACTGAAGTAGCAGACTCACCCGTCAACAGTCCACTGACCATCCTTCTTGACCACGTTCTGGTCTTGCCATCGGAGGTTCAAGTCGACATTTGGGAAAGCCATTTTGTTATCTGAAGCCTATAATACTGAGCCTATAGGCAATTAGCTTGGGCAAGAGGTCATTCCATCCTAGGGGCCTACCTGGGCGAGCGGTGTGGAAACGATGGTGATCTCTAAAGTTCAATTGATTGAGTGTATTGCAATGAATTTTCAGATGGATGGGATATGGCCATTTATAGAGCCAGACTCAACAAAATTTGTCTTGTGTGAATTGCTGGCAATTCGGTGAGCCCCGCTCAGACCGGCATGTGCAGATCAGCCACAGTAGCGACACGGAAGGTCGAACTAAAGCAAACTACAGGAAAGTGATTTGTCAGGCCCAGAACATCCAACATTAGCCCAATGGATTCGGAAGCACCGGGCGCGGCCTTCGGAGACCGCACGACTTTTAGAGCAGCCTCATCCCAGACAGTGATTGGCAGAGCGTCGTGTTCCGCGGAGTTGCCCACTTGCAATCCGGTAAGCCGACTGTAGGATGACGCTCTTGTGATAAATAGTGGATTATCCTATTTTGAGTCATCCATAAGTCGCAAAGATGGCGTTTCGTTATTGCGCCGATTGGCTGTCCCAATATGCTTAACAGGTGGCAAATGTGACGGCATCTGAGGCAGAAATCTTAAAAATTGCCTAATCGGGAATAAAGTGCTAAATGCACTGTATGCGACATGGTGTTGCATGAGTGGATGGGACCCTACCCTCTGCCATCATTGTGACTGATCTCTCGAAGCGAGAAACCAAATCTAGGTCATATTCCGAAGTGCGAATCTGTAGCCCAAGGACAGGAATAAAAGTGAGAGGATTCCCCGGTGACATAAAATAAAGCAGAAGCCTCTCACAATTTAAATCTAGATAATCCGAACAACATCCATTTTTTCTATCAATCTCACTCCAGCCATTCATTGTATTGCCATGGCTCCACCAACCACCCCAGCAACAATGAAGGCGGTCTTGCAGCCGGACAAGCACTCGCATAAGCTTATTCTGTCCACGCAGCCCACGCCCGTCCCCAACCATCCCGAGGACGTTCTGGTCAAGGTCCACGCCACTGCACCATGCAAGGGCGAACTTGACTGGGCTCTTTGGGCGCCCGAATTCATCGGCGATGACAAGATTCCCATCCCTGGCCAGGACCTTGCCGGCACCGTCGTCACCGCACCGGCAGGTAGCGCCTTTCAGCCGGGCGACGGCGTCTACGCGCGCATCGAGGCGAATCGCCCCGGCGCCGCGGCCGAGTATGTGCTTGCACAAGTATCCGAGCTCGCAATCAAGCCGAAGAACCTGAGCTGGGCGGAAACAGCCGCCACCCCGATCAGCGCTCTAACAGCCTACCAGGGCCTGTTCACGCAAGGCACCTTGGATCCAGCCGCGCTGGCGGGCGACGAGGCTGCCAAGGAAAAGAACGCCAAGCTCCGCCTTCTTATTACTGCTGGCGCTGGAGGTGTCGGCAGTTGGGCGGTGCAGCTTGCAGAGGCCGCCGGATTGACCAGCATTGTCGCCGTGGTTGGAGGAAAGAATACCGATTTCGCGCGTCAGCTCGGCGCTACGGAAATAATCGACTACACCAAGCAAACCATTGGCGACTGGGTGGCCGAAGATGTTGCAAGTCGTGAAGTCGATTTGGTTTTTGATTGCATCGGAGGCTCATCCCTCGCTCAGTCCTGGTATGTGGTCAAGGATGGTGGAAGTCTTGTCAGCGTTTGTAGCACGCCCGAGGAAAGTCGGCCACAAGACGTCAAAACAAATGTCCATAGTCTATGGTTTGTCATCAAGCCACTTGGCAAAGACCTGGACGTCATTACTAGACTTTTGGAAGCTGGCAAGGTGAAGCCAAATATTGACAGCGTGGTTGAGTTTTCAGATTTTGCTGAGGCATGGGACAAAGTTGAGACTGGTCGAACGAGAGGGAAGGTCGTTGTGAAGGTTTCTGATGAGGCATAGTGTATGTAGGCCAGTTAGTTGGACGGTTACGAGAACTTGATTGAGACGCACGCAGACACCACAAACTACGCGAGATTGCTCATCCAAGGCGCAACGTGAGTTTCGCATGGTCGCTTGGTCTCTGCACCACTCACTGAACAGTCGCACGAGAACCAACGCGTCAAGTATGATGCATTGTAAAAATTCATCGCTGATTAAAGTCAATTGCAGAAAATGTGATAGAATGGATCGGTTATTTCCGCGACCATGAACATCGGTCATAGCGGCTGGTCAGAGCAGATGGTCAAAGCCAAGGGTCTCGCGAAAAGTGGGTTCTCTCAGTGCGGAGGAGAAGAGAACACGACAAGCTACGTGTGTACTAGACGTTTTGATCATACGCAAAAATAGCCCATCTCGTAGATGTGAGGATATATTTCATGTGTCAGCGCCAATAATTCCCAAATCTGGCGGTTCTTCTCTGAGGAATCATTCAGCGCCATCTGTTTTAGCGCATTGACACTGCCATCCGCAAACATGACACACCCTTTAATTTCTACAAAGAACCACTGTTTCAGTCAAATACTGTTCAAAACCACCTCTGAAATTAGTCATATAAAATTTTCTTTCCCGTTTCCTTCTAGAAACATAATCTCAAAACATTTTGTCTTGTGTCTCACCCGCAGGCGCTGTTTAGAGAGCGCCAATTTTGGTGGATTTTGAGCAGGACTCTGTCAATCAAAAGTGCATATGAACCATCCTTTCTACTGCCTATTGCTGTCACAAGTAGTCTCTCATTAACCACTCACAATGTGGCTTTTTCGGCAAATCTCCACCATCCTCGCAGCAATTCTGGCTCTGACAAGCCAAGCCGTTGCCATCAACTGGACGGTCCCGGCTGATATCCTCAGAAGCCCTCTATATGGCTCCCCGGACAACAACTTCAACTGCCGCAGCAGCGAGCACCCTAATCCCGTCGTCCTTCTGCACGGCCTCTCGGCAAACCGCAACCTCTATATCAATCAGCTGGCATGGAATCTGACGAATGCGAACTACTGCGTCTTCACAACGACATACGGCGCTTTTTCTCTTGTGCCTTGGGTTGGTGGAGTCACCAATATGCGTGACAGCGCCAAAGAAATCGCGGCTTTCATAAACGAAGTGCAACAAAAGACAGGAGCGGATGCTATCGACCTCATTGGTCACAGCGAGGGCGGCGTCATGGCGCTATATGTTCCCATGACGCAACCGGGCATCTCATCCATTATCAATCACATCGTTGCTCTCGCACCAATTGTGCATGGTACGGGGTATTTATCCATCACGGATTTTGTCTATGCCGGGGGCTCAACCGCGCGCGGAATTGTCGCGGAGCTGTTCAAAGTCTTTGGCTGTCCCGCATGCAATGACATGGCTACGGGCGGAAACATCTACAATGACTTTCAAAATGCTACTCAGATCGTCCAACCTGGGAATAAAGCGAGCGTCATAATATCCAATAACGATAAGCTCGTAGCTTCTGCCACAAGCATAGTGGATGAATATGGAGTCAGAAATCTTCTTGTGCAGGACTTTTGCCCGTACGACAAGGTTGGGCATGCTGGGATTGCCTGGGATCCTACAGTTTGGAACATGGTGATAAACGAGCTAACAGAGGATTACACTCGTGCCTTCAATTGCGCAAATGGCACAACTTTTTAATCGCAGTTCGAACATTTGGAGGAGAGGAGCACTCCTTTTTAATAGAAAATAAATAATACCCAAAAGTCACTTACATTATGAGATATTCAAAACAACAATTATGTACAAGGCCTCTAATTTCGAGTTGATCGGGAAATATTGCTGTCAGACTTAGTTGATGGTCTTCTATTCTCATTTCCACCAGTAACTCGCAACACAACAGCCTATCCAAAACATGCATCCCTTTCCAAATTGACTCCATTCATAAACTAAAGTCGTATTCAAACTCAAAATTCTGTGCTTCCTGGAATAGGGATTTCCACATCTAAGTCTTCTCCTTTCGGAAACCCAAACGCATGAATCGATTGCTGTTTCTCAAAGTAGATCCACTAATCTACCTCACAATCCCCAAACACATTCAATTCACCAGATCTTGCAGTACATACTGGCCAACCTATTCATGGGTCCTCGAAGCGGGTATGTAAACGCTCAACCCTGGGCTATGATTATGTCAGATATGCTGCTCAAGCGTGTATCGGGGGAAAGCCCTACAGATAGTCCAGGTGACATCGGCGTTGTCGCCACCACCGCCGCTGCGATCGACGCTGTAGCCACTTGGAGCCTGATCGTCGTAGCTGTTGGAGCCACTATATGGGTTGTTAAAGCTTAAGATGACCTTGCCTCCAGTTGAACGAATTCGATACTCGACACCTCCTTGATCACCAGTCATGAAACCAGCTGACTCGGCCTGGAAAGTGGAAGATTCGCCGGCAGCGATGACCCCCGGGGGAGCTGAACCATCGCTCCACTCTCCATGGTCGAGCCACGCTCTGTCTAAAATTAAGTCACTGGAGGTTTGGTTGTTGATAGTAACCTGGGTAGAACGAGTAGGCATTGTTGCAGTTTGTGTTTAGGTTGAATGTATCTTTTGTTGATATGTTTTTGAGAGTTCTGTTGTACTGGATGATGAGGGCCAAAAGCTGGGGTATTTTGGCCCTTAAATAGCTAATTTTTGAATAGTGCTTGTTTATCATCAGGTTCTCTTGTGCTCCTACGCAAATCACCACGGACTTCGACCCATGCCGGCGTTGATCCACATGGCTTACACCAACCGAGCTTTACTATTACCACTAGTGATCGCTCCTTTCGCCTTTAGCCAATGATTTTAGCCTGACAATGGAGGATGTGGTGGTCTGTCATGCCATCACGGCTTGTGGTCGCTGGGGAGTTTCTAACTAGGCGCCATAGCCTCAAAACTAAACATGCCACCATCAGCCAGCCACTTAGGCCGTCTGGATGAGGCATTTAGCCCCAATCACCTTCCCGCAACCCCCATGGTCATCCTGCACAGCTCGGCTTGTTCTAGTTTAGCCAGCCACAATACCCGTCAGCGTGGCTCGCACGGCCCGTACCCTGGAGTACTAGCCCAGAGGCGCTTAGCCCTCATCCCGTGCTTGGTCAATCATCAGCTCGCCACATGGCATCCCCGCCTTCGACAGGCCTGGAGGTGTTGACTTGCCTGACGCCACAATCATGGCAAAAGGAAGCAATGCAATTGCTCCGTGTTGCCTTCGGTATGGCACCGACAGGAGGCCTTCGCATTGAGCCTACTTCTACTAGCTGGTAGATAAGTTTCCCTCCGTCTATTAAGCTCGACCCTCGTGTCAATTCAGATGGTTTGATCCGCCCGCCTGCTCCTAAGTCAAGTCCCTAGTTTTGGAGCTTTGCAATGAAAGATTTATTCTAAGATTCGTTATTATTAATTTATTAATTCATTGAGACATAAATGTGATAACCTGAAAAGCTCACCGCCAAGCGGGCGAATTCTCAGGCTAGAACTCTAGGGTGGCTGGCTGGGACTGCGGGGGCGCTCTGGCTAGAACGATCTAGCTGGTGATGTGGCTTTGACTATCGAAAATTCCAACCAGTTTAGGCGTTTAGCTAGCTACATCTGACTCTTGAGACTCATAATAAGCCCAGATTGACAAACGCCATGGAGCCATATCTCGGCCATCGCGTAGCTCTAACATGGGCTATCACTTTGACTGTCAGAAGCCTCCACCCTGGTCAATCACGTGATAGCAAGTACGCCAAAATGCTTGTTCTGTATTCTGATTTGTTAATCATCACGTGATCTACCAGGGTGGAGGCTTCGGACAGTCAAAGGGATAGTATTGTGGCCAAAGAGCTGTAGTGGATATTACTTATCGCCTTAGAGATTAATCTACACGAAAATGGCGTGAAGGAGTTCCGCGGCCCGCCATGACTTGTTCTCGACAATAATTGCAACATATGTGCCCGTAACCCAGTGGTCGATTTAGCGAGGGCGATCTTGTGCTTGTCGCTCGAGATGATTGCAATATGTCTATATACCTTGAAGGGAACGGCAATTGTGCGACAGGATCAGGGGATGGAATTCAGCAAGACATGGCTCTGAGATTCAGTGTCTTGATTGATATTTAGTCCAAATTTACAACCCCATATGAGAATTAGAACTATTGACGCAGGTTTGAACTTTGAGTAGCATGTATGCCGACGACACTCTCATAAAACGTTGGCTGTTGCGACAAATAAGAAATAAATAAAGGTGGGATACACCTGACGATGCCATAAAATGGCCGACTGGGGAGAGTCGTTACTTGCTGCTGTGGCCAACATCCCCGGGCAGAGCTTTTGCAACCTCGTTCCACTTTCCAAAGACCCAGTTTTCCTCTTGTAGGTTAAAGACGGACATGGCGCCGATAGTCAGAAGCCAAAAAATGATAGGGTTAAGCTCGGATGTCGCTCAGTGGATGCTGCGGCACGCTATTCTGTAACTGGTTGCCAGATACGTAAACTACTTGGGTGTGTGGGCTCCTGTAGTCGCGGTAGAGGATACGCGGAACATGGTAATAGTCAGGAATGCTAGCAGTCCGAGTTGAAAACATTCTGATATTGGATCTTCTAGAACTCCTCGCAAAGCTAGAAGCTTTTGTGCAATGGAGCTATGCAGCGGCCGGAATGTGGAATACTGGACAAATTTGTTGTGGGCTAGGGTCTCGTTGATTTGGCAGACGATCTTTTGTAAATCACCATATATGACCGCTAGTCTTGGATGAATCAATCTATGGGTAGATATGAGGGAAGTTGGTGTTTAGTCGAGGTTGTTGGCACGGGGACCGAAGGTGTAGTTGACATCTTCATCGCCACCAAGGGCGAGGGCATCACCACTGCACATGGAACCCGCAAGGGCTATGCTGTACGATGACAACGTCAAACCCAAATTTTGAGCCGGGATACTAGCTCGCAGAAATTGAAAACTGGAGAGTTGGCTCCCTTGACTTGCCTGAATGCATCGACTAGGCCCAAGCCACGTTAGCTTCATATCCTTGAAATGTATACAAGGCAGATTTCCTTACAGTTGAACAAGAATTCCCGGGGATAGACGGCGGTATCATGGTGGATGAGTTGGACCATCTCCACGTCCAGACTAGGGCCACGGTGGTCCCGATCATGATGATTGGACGCGTTGTCCGAATCCAGTTTGGGCTGACCCCGCTGGGCCAAGCGAGAGGCCTGTCTCGCGGCCTGTCTGGATCGCCGAGAATCGGGCCTAGTGTTCTTTCCTTGCATGCATCGGCTGCGGATCAACTTGCGATCGCGCGGCTGGACCCTCCCCGTGCTGCTGTCGGCGACAACAAATGCGAGCTGGCTCTCCATCTTGACTGCTGTTGAGCAGGAAGCTGAGGAGGCGTGCTTATTCCCATCAACTCGGCCATATCGAACACAGTTGCTGGGCGTGACTAAGCTTCCTTCGCCAAACCACATTGTTTTCCATTTTAGTCTTAGCGCCACACGGCTGGCTACTCAATGGTGTCGTGTTTAATCCACAACGGCTGGGAGACGGCACGGGACCGCCACGAAAATGGGATCGCAACGTGGCCCGCATTAACCCTCTGAGAAAAGACAAACACACTGGGCCTGGTTGGTGTATCGATATAATGGCGGGAATAGCCGAATGCTAATCTTCTCCACACATGGAACCGCGTGTGGAGCGGTATGCAACTAACGTCCCCTCGGGTTTGGCGGCAGTGTCTCGACCGCGTTGTTATTGGTGCTGCGCTGAGACAGAAGGCCACGAATTTGGAGGGATTTTCAGCCCACCAAACTGCCAGAGGAGCTGAAAGTGAAGACAAAAGGGCCGATACGTCTGGTCTCGGGCTTTACGTCCACGACGAGGTATGATGCTCAATGTTTTGGTTGGATATGGTGAAGAGCTTGAGTCACAAGGTGATCAGCAGGCACAACTAGATACATGATTGACTAGAAAAATGGCAGCTGTAATCTTGAGAAACTTTTCGATGACGGAATACACCGTGACTAAAATAGATCATATCTCAAAATGCAACGGCCGGCCCGCGACCCGCACACTAACCCACGCGCGTTATTCCGCTAAGGAAACAAATAGATGCCAGATTGTTCTTGACTATCTGCAAACTGTGGGGACAGCACGCGGATCTAGCGCTAGTATGATGAGGACAAAAGAGAGGCAACTGAACCCGCAGCAGGGACAAATGCAGCACCAGACAAAGTACACAAACATGGGTGACTTCATGATTGATACCCCAGTCGACACTGCGATCGAGGAAGTGGCTCCAAGATATGGAGAGCGATTGCTCATCGAGGTGATCCAAGATGTTATGGCCAAGGATCCATCGCGGCCCTTTGTGTTTGTCCCCAGGACCAGCGACCCCGAGGATGGCTGGAAAGCCCTGTCATACAAAGAACTTTCCGACGCCATCGATTCCATAGCCTGGAAGATTACACAAGACTACGGCCCCGGATTTCAAGGTCAGTTTCCAACGTTGGTGTATATCGGGGATAACGATGTTCGATACGTCATCATTATGCTCGCATGTATCAAGGCTGGCTATCAGGCGCTGTTCCTTTCCCCACGAAACAGCAGGGAGGCACAGCACGCTCTCCTCAAGGCAAATGACTGTAGTATCTTTTGGTACACAGAGAACTTTGAGATGGTGATCAAGGATCTGGCCCAAGGTCATGAAATGAAAACCGCCGTTGTTCCCACTTTGGGTACACTCGTCAGCTCCAACCCATCTCCATTTCCCTACAATCGACCCTTCGAAGAAGGTAAATGGGACCCGTCAGTGGTTCTCCACACGAGTGGATCGACCGGACTCCCAAAGCTGTTGGTCCTCAGACAGGGCGCCCTTGCCATTGCAGATGCTTACCGCACCTTTCCTGCGTTCCAGGGTAACAGAACCGTGATTGAGACATGGGCGCAGGTCAACAAATACTTTCTGACCTTTCCACTTTTCCATGTGGCGGGGCTCCAGTTTTTGCTCATCTTGGCAGTCTTCTACAATACACCAGCTATCCTAGGCATTCCAGATCGGCCACTTGATGCAGATCTGGTTGCACAATGCCTGGACAAGTCCGAGGCTGAAGGGGCCCTCATAGTTCCTGCAGTACTCGAAGATATGTCCAAGAAGAACAGCACCATTGAAACTCTTACGCGTCTCAAGTTCGTTGGATTTGGCGGCGGTAAGACGACAGCTCACTTATGGAAAGAATGTACCCTAATGTTAATAATACGCAGGCAATCTCAGCCAAAGGGCTGGTCAGGTTCTTGCCGATAACGGTGTTGTCTTGACCAATAAAATCGCGTCGACAGAGTATGTGACTACGTAATTAAGTATAAAAACTATTAACAATAATCAGGTGGTTTCCCTACCCAATCTACTTTCAGCCGAAAATCCATGATTGGCGCTATTTCATATTCAACTCTGAATTGATGGGCTGCAAGTGGCGCCTTCACTCAGAAGAAGACAATATGTATGAACTTGTGTTTAGCCGGAAGGATCTCGAAAAAATCAAGGACCCTGGTGCGCAAGCCGCGTTTTACACCTTCCCTCACTTGAACGAGTGGGCTACCAAGGACTTGTACGCACCTCACCCAACCCTCCCCGATCACTGGGCCTACGGCGGGAGAATTGATGATATCCTCGTCCTTTCAAATGGAGAAAACTTTACTCCCAATGCAACCGAAGGAATTGTTGTGAGTCATCCTTTGGTTAGAGGAGCGCTGGTGGTAGGTCAAGATCGCTTTCAGCCAGCGCTTATCATTGAGCCAGCCTCACCCTGCGAGGATGAAGCGTCTAAAAAACAGCTCATTGAGGATATATGGTCGATCGTCGAAGAGGCCAATGCGGAGACTGTTGCACATGGCCGCCTTGTGAAATGGCTGGCTCTGGTGGCCCCGCCAGAAAAGCCGTTTCTTCGCGCAGGCAAAGGAACAATACTGCGAGCCGCCAATACGAAGCATTTTAGTGAAGAGATTGACTTGCTCTATAAAAACCAGCAAATCGGACAGGATGAATCCATTAGCTTGAACCTCAATGACGAGCAGGCCTTGGCAACTTCTATTGTTAGTTTGGTCGTTAGCATCGCAGGTTTTGAGGCTCTTGAAACGGACACCCATTTCTTCAGACTTGGGCTGGACTCACTGCAGGTCATTGGTGCCACCATGATGCTCAACATCGGCCTTCAAAATGCGGGCGTTCATCTGGATACCCAGTTGCTGCCCCGAATAATTTACGAAAACCCGACGGCTCAGCGTCTATCTTCAGCTATTCTCAAAGTCGTGACAAAAGGGGACTCCGATTCGTCTCTCGACTCTAAGACGCAAAACGATGACTTGCAAGAGCTGCTCTCCAAATACACTGCAGATGTCCCCTCGTCGAACCCCCACAAGCCAGAGCCACAGAATGAAGCGCAGACCATCCTACTCACCGGGACAACTGGATCGCTTGGATCATACCTGCTGGATCAGCTTTGCAAGTTGGACACGGTCGCGAAAATTATTGCTCTCAATCGTGGTGAGGATGGCGGTAGCTCCCGACAGCCCTCTGCAAGCGAAGGCCGGGGGTTGGATACGGACTTCTCCAAAGTCGAGTTTGTAGGAGGCGACCTATCACTACCGGACTTTGGTCTCGGTGCTGCCCAATATGAAACATTGCTGAGCGTTGTTGATCGAGTTATTCATAACGCATGGCCTGTCAATTTCGACATGGGTGTCTTGTCATTTGAGTCGCATATTCGTGGTGTCAGGCAACTCGTCGACTTTTCTAGCGCTGCGACTAAAAAAGTGCCATTAATCTTTCTTTCATCAATTAGCACTGTAGCTGAGTGGACGGAGCAAAGACCCGTACCAGAGGAGGGACTTGAGGATCTAGCACTAGCTCGAATGGGATATGGCCAGTCAAAGCTCATCAGCAGTCTCATCCTGGACGCTGCATGCAAGCAAGGGGTCCCGACGGCATCTATCCGAGTCGGGCAGATTGCAGGCTCGAAACAGAACAAGGGAAAATGGAACCCACAAGAGTACATCCCAAGTTTGATCGCTAGTTCCGCGTACCTCGGAGCTCTCCCCGAGAATCTTGGTCCAAACCAGGTTGTCGACTGGGTGTCCGTTGAAGATGTCACGAGCATGGTCTTGGACATGGCAGGCATCACGACAAAGATCCGCACCTCTGAGATATCAGGTTACTTTCATGCCGTCAACCCTAACCATGTGGATTGGTTAGAGCTGGCGGCTGCTATACAGAGCTACCATGGAACCAAGATACAGAAATTGGTCACTCTTGAAGAGTGGGTTTCTTTGTTGGAGAAGAGTGCACAGAATACAAAGGAAATCAACAAGAATCCCGGAGTCAAGTTGCTCGATACGTATCGGGCTATGCTTGCGGCACAACGTGATGGAAAGAAGCATGTCGTTCTTAGCATGGAGAGAACAAAGACTATTAGTCCAACCGTCGCAGGGATAAGTGCGATCACACCTAGTCTCATGACCAGATGGTGCGATCAATGGGCGTTTTAGGAACTTGGGTTTGTCGAGATTTGGATGGATTTGAAGATGGGAAAATTGTCTTTAAATGTAAAATGTCAATTATGAAGAACGGGAAGTAATGAATTGTGTTCAAACGTATCTAGGGTCTTTCGTCACGCCTATATTTATTCTTCTCGATTCGGTAAGGTCAGAAGATATTCCAACCTGGTCTCCGTATACCTAGATAATAGTACGGAATCAGGACCCGACGAACCATGTCATCTAGACGGTCGGAGGTCAAGGTTCCGTTTTCCACGCCAGCGGCCAAATTGGTCCCAAAGTAGGAGTTTGTCAGGTCGGTAGCCGAAATGGGCCCTGGAACATTGACATCGAGGCCGGCATTGGCAAACTTGATGCCTGACTGAGTAGCGAAGAAATCAGAGCTGACGTAGCCTTCGAATCCAAGTTCATCTTTGAGAAGGTCGTTCATCAGTTTCGAGTTCTCACAGCCGTAAGAACCGTTGACCCGGTTGTAGGAGCACATGACGGAAGCAACACCGGCATGAACGGCATCAGCGAAAGGCCACAAGTACAGCTCGTGCATGGTGCGGTCATCGATGTAGGCGGAAACGGCCTCAACACGGACACCATCAACGGTAGTTGGTTTACGCTGCGTTTCTTGCTCATTTCCAATCAAATACTTGACTGTGGCTTGGACACTGATTTCCTGAGTAGCACGAATGGTCAAATCAGTAGCTACACCCGTAAGGTAAGGATCCGGCGAGAACCCTTCCCAGTTTCGTCCACCCCATGGACTTCGACCCAACGGATCAGCCACGGGCCTAGACGTTCATCAATGTTAGATGTCGATATTTTGTAAAGAAGCTAGAGAAATATGATGATGACTTACCCGAGCACCACGTGCGCTCCTTTGGCTCGGAATTCCTCAGCCATGGCCGAAGCCCGAGCAAAAATCAGCTCCTTGTCCCAACTGGCGGCAGCAGTGAGCCCGGCAGGGAAAACACTAGCTTTGTGAGCGGTTCGAACGGCTATAGCCGTTGCAGGTATCAAAATATTTTAATTGGATCCCAAAATGGCCATTCGAGTAGGGTCGACTTGGCAAAGTTTTGACGATAACGATCCTGGCCCACTCCGTAATTGGGGCTTGGCAATCTCCTGCGAAAAACCGCCGAGAAGTATTGATGTCCGAATGGGGCATCTGGTTGCTGAAAATGGGCAGTTGAAGTTAGCTTCATGCCGGTTTTGTAATTCCGTTGGTCTGGCCTATTCCGCATTTGCGATTGCATTGAAACATAAGATCGACAATAGGGAAATGTTTCGGACAACGTTTGAGGCTCTGGTGCAGTGATCGGCATCTTCCTTGGGTTAGCCCTGCCAGGATACAGGCAGGGATCATGAGTTGCTAAAGTCACATCCGAAAACCATCAGATACATCCTCATTTCTTAGGCAATTATTTTGTGTAGGACTTACTGCCTCGGGATTGCCAAAGCCGTTTCCACGGGAGCAGGGTTCTCCCAGCACCCACACGGTCCACACGTAATCATCCAGGGGATGTTGGCTGCAGGAAGGATTGGCGTGCGGCAAGCAACCGTCTCAGCCCTCGGCGGGTTTTGCAAGGGTCAATCACAGGCAGCCAAACCCGCCGTCCTCGGTTAGGGTTAAATGCGTGGCCATGCTCTTGCCATGATCCCATCCTTTTTTCACTCATCAAAGCATGATATCCCGCCGCCATCGAGCCATCTCCTATTGAACAATTCTTTGATGCCATGGCTAGTCCCGAATTGACGCACCCGTCGCGCAAGATTCTGCTCGTGGTGACGACGGGCGGATTTACCCATGCTAGTACGTCGCTTTATTTCCGCTGACCCGGTAAACCCCGGCCGGATCTAACATCACGCCAGGTCCTGTGTTTGAAATCGGAGCCGTGCTCGCCAAAAGAGGTCACACAATTGAGTTTGCCACTCTAGAGGGCCAGGAAAGCTGGATCAAGAACTATGGCTTCATCACAAAGGTGCACACCCTCGGGCCCGGCCCGACGCCAGAGCAGATGAACGCCCATTACCTGCGCATGCGCACATGGGACATTTCCAAGGGTATCAGCGGCACCATGCCGAGCAAGTACCTCTGGGACTCGTTCTGGCCGCAGACGTATCACGGACTGAAGGCCCTTATGGATAATCCCGACACGAGGCCAAGCATGATGATTGCCGACTTTTTTGTCGATGCCGTCAAGGACATTCACGTCGAGTACAATTTGCCAATTACCCAAGTGTGGCCGCAGATGCCCTTCTTAATGATGCCATGCTCGTACATCCCTGGTGAACCAGGCTTTCAGCTTGAGGGAACCCTGACCTCGGAGACAGCCAGTATGTGGAACAGGATACAGAATGAGCTGGTCATCTTCTTTGACCTGCCCGTCATCATGAAGTGGATGCGATGGACTAAAAAGATGCGCCTGGAAAATGGCGTCAAGTACCCTGTTCACAAGATCAAGAAGCCCGACTACCTCATTTTCGTCAACTCGTTCCTGGGTCTGGAAATTCCACGTGACCTCCCTCCCACGTGCGCTCCTGTAGGGCCCTTGATCAGTGAGACCTATCCTCCACTTGACGAGGAGTGTGAGGAGTTCCTTGATCAACACAATAAAGTCATCTACATTGCTTTAGGAACACACATCATCCTTACCAACGCGGACGCATCCAAGATTATCAAAGGTCTGCTGCAACTCATCGATGAAGACATCATCAATGGTGTAATCTGGTCGATTGCCAAGAGTGGTCGTCAGGATCTCAACCCGAAGACGGCCTTGAAGGCTGGAAACCAATCGACTACCATGGGCGACATCCTGAACGGCAACAACAGCAACTGGCTTTGCTCATACTTTGTGCCCCAGCGCGCCATTCTCGACCACCCATCCACCAAGATTTACTTTACGCACGGCGGCGGCTCCAGCGCCAACGAGGGCCTGTGGCACGGAAAGCCCATGCTCTCCATGGGCGTCTTCATGGACCAGATCTCCAACACAACGCGCCTGGTTGCCGGCGGCGTGGCTGAGCCGCTGAACAAGTTCAAGTTCACGCCAGAGGAGCTCTACGCCAAGGGCAAGAAGATTATCCAGGATGAAGACGGCAGCTACGCGCGCAACTCGCTGCGACTAATGCGCATTGCCCATGTCGCTTCCCGACGCAAGCACTATGCGGCAGATCTCATCGAGGAACTCATCTACGACACGGAGCTGCGATTCAAGGACGGAAAGGAGCTCCGGCCCATGCATTTGCAGACGGCGGACATGCGCATGCCGGCGTGGAAGGCCAAGAACTGGGATCTGTGGGCTGTCAGTATCTTGACTTTGGGTACTGTCTTTGGAGGGTTGGGCATTGCTGGTAGAATGATGTGGTTGCATCAACGTCCTTTGATTGGATTGTTCAAGGGATTTTTGGCAAGTCAAGATTGGTTGAAGAATTTGATTAAGTAAATTTAGCTTGTTTTTTTATTTTGTATCCGATCATGAAATTGACAGGAATATTCCCAGCTCCTTAAATTCGTTTGCACCAAGGCGATGCATGTCATGGAACTATCATGTAGCGCTTAGTCAATTTTCAGCATCGCAAATGTGTAATATTTGAAGAATGCGTAAAGTCTTCGTCCACTTCCATGTTCTCCAATGAGTAAAAAAACAAAAGGAAAGCTATTTTGAAGCCTAATTCTTCTGCGTGGTTGCTGAATACTGTCCTTTGGGTATTCGCTCCACCAACTAAAGCTCTCGCCCCCACGTATCAACAAGACTAAAGCCTCTGTCAATCAGCTCATCGGATGCAATGCCGACACACCAGTCTTGCATTTTCCCACCTAGAGGCGCATATCGGAAGAAACCGACAGCCTCCCCCTCCCCATTCCGAATTGTGCTCCCACACAATCCCGCCGAAAGAGTGACTCCCGAGTCTTGGCCCATGTAATAGCAGCATGTAGTAACCCACTTCTGCTGCACGTCGTTATCATCTGCTAGAACCCGGTGAAAAGAACGCGCGATAAAAGTACCGTCAATACAGCCTGCACCTGGTGAGTCCAAAACGATTCGGTCTCCATCCTTGAGCCTTGTAGTATGGGCGAGTTATTTCAGACGAATTGGCCTGGCGCTGTCCTCGCTTTCCCGAGCCACATTGATGAACTTCTCTCTTGCATCTAGCTCCACCAAACCTATACCTGTGTGAGAGATTTCGGAGACGAGTTTGCCAATCTTCCTTCCGCCTATAGTGTGAGGCTGCTTGGTGTCAGTGTCGCGTCGTGCGTGGAGCGCATGCGCAGCGGCGGTCATGAACTCCTTTCCAGTGGGATCCTTGACAAGGACTCCTGCTGTGGTGGCTTGAAACATATCTGGTTGGTTCGAAATAGCCGATACAATCCTCATTCCAGGCTGCAAGATGGTTCGGTGATTCTGGCCAGGATTTTCAGGGCTGAGGTTAGTTTCCCTTTGAGCTTGAGGTAAGCGTGTTTCCCATCTGGTCGCTATAGACGTAGTTGCACCCAATATCGGCTGCTTTCCACGGCAGCCTGGTCGCGTCATCAGCACCGCGATGCTCCAAGACGATAGTAATGAAATTGCCCCAGTATATGACTTGCGTGATGGACACCTTCAATGCGAGAAAATGATCACGAACCACCTGGAAGAGGGGATCCCATTTCTCCATGTCGCGCCCATTCATCTGATTACCAATGTTACCATTTCTTCTATGAACAGGCAGCCCCCAGGGCATGGGACAGTGCGCGGGGGACGTTTCGGGAGCCAGATGCAGTGGAAGGCCAGCGATTGTCTTTGGCCATGGTTTGGGGGGCATCTCAGCAACAAGAATATAGAAGAAAGAACCGTCAAACCCATGGCCAAACATTTTTGGGAAGATTTTGCGCAACATGTCTCGATTCCAAGGCCTCTTGAGAGGATCTGGGCCATCTCGAAGATTGAACGGGAAGGTAAGGTGAGTGATATGCCCATCGCGAGGGAGGCGATCGGCGGCCTGGCAAGGAGTTTCCATCGTGGCGGTGGACATTGAATACGGAGTTATTAAAGCGAAAAACAAATCAAAAAATCATTTCTGGCGAGGCATGGAAGGTTTCCCCTTCGGTTATCCCCCTGCATCCACAATGGTTGGACCATGTGACCGACCGTGAATCACAGCCCCCAGCTCCCAAGGTCCGGCTTCACCAAGTACAGCATCTGTCCCACAAAAGCTTACCCTACACAACAGGCACAAAAGTTATCTTGACCCACGGAAAGCTTGAATGATCAGAAAAAAAGCCCAAGTCTTTTGTAAATGAAACGGTGTTACAAAGCAAAATTTTATATAAAGATAATTGCTTGTGGCGAAAATGGTTCAACCCTTAGGTCTGCAGCCAGTTTGCGGAGATCTGTCACAGGAACGAACATAACACTAACCCAGATTTTCATCACCAAACTCGACTTTTAGCAAGAAGATTAATGATGGCATCAAGAGACCCAGGCCAACTCCGAGAATAACCTCATACCCGCAGACAGGGGCAGATACTGGGCCCGAGTCTGGCAGACTACCCAAAAGGCTTATGCCCACGATTGTAAGTATAGATCCAATAAGCAAAAACATAGGCGCGGCCGAGGGCTTCTTTGACGGCGCGATTCCGCACACCATGGAGAACACTACCGCCCCATATCCCACTTGATCCACACTTCAAACCGCAAGACAATCCCTGGGATCAGCGCGTTTGCCTGGCGCCCAATGCCGACTTTTTCAAATGCCTACGTGCGGGAACTGCCCATGTCAAGACAGGAACCATCAAGAACGTCGTTGCTGACGGGATCATTCTCAACTGTGCGCCGACAACAAAATTCCCACCGACATCAATATCACGGCAACTGGTCTCAAGCTTCAAATAGGCGGCAGAGCTATCATTGAGGTTGATGGCGTCGCGGTAAATTAGAAGTATCTGGCTGGTTGTATACAGCCACTTGGTCCAATTTAATAAAAAAGATTTCACAACACCTACCCTACAGACAGACACAACTAATTCATAACAACTCTACTATGTGTCATTCAAATGTTAAATTAATGATGAGCAACAAAAAGCAATGCTCTCCACTCACAATCATCTTATATTTATTCTTTAACAAGCCTGCGCATCCAAGGTGGATCGTCTCGTCGGTTTGCAGGGCAAAAGCGGCCCACCCCCCTTTGAAACCAACGGCCCAGAAACAAGGTTAGATTAAGCTTTCAACGCCAACTCCTCTATTAAATTAGTAGACGGAGTATTATACATGTTGATCAATTAACATGACATCCAATGAAGAAGATTTCTATCATTATGTAGCATCACGTGCTCATGGCCTCCAAAAAGATGGCCGGAAATAATTGACTTGCCCCGTTGGTCATGTCAGCGACACGAATCTACATTTGGATCGTCTCCACCATCATCGGCAAACTCACTGATGCCTTTCAGGTTACGACGGACTACAATGGGCCATAAGACTTGCCCTATTCTTTCATAGGAAAAATAGAAACCCACCAAGACGAGCACGATGGAAGTCGATCCCTGTTTCCAGAATGAATCAGTCCTTCGTCTGATATATAGCACTTAATGTGCTCAAAGCTGCGACGGATCCAACCCCATGTCCCTGGCGCCTTGCCATTCGCTTATATGCCAATTCCCAGGGCCTGTATCCACCAAAATCAGACCACTTCCAGGTCCACACACGTGGCCGTGATAGCCGCTTAGCTGCCGCGCTGACCCGTTGCGCCCAGCCCTACCGGGAAGCAAGGGGAGGGAGGAGAAGCATGAGCCACGGACTCCGCGCGGCTGAAACACCAACATGAGCCCAACAACGGCTTTTGCATTCAGGCATACACATCCTGGCACAATGAATGGTTTATGAAATATGCTGAATTGCCGACGGGCGTTCTCTCCGCTACACAACCTTTGACGTCTCTGTGATTAGAATCGTAGTGTAAGACCTGAACTCCGCTACCGTTGAGAGGAAAAACCCCTCGGAAGAACTTGTGTCGCCCCCCTACATGTGACATGTTGTATACGTCTGCAAGGCAGTCTCCAATTGGGCTAGGTGGTGCTTGATAACAGTCGTGATGATGATGAGCTGTAGAGGTCTGTCGAGGCTCATGCCTCCCAGAGAGAGATTGAGGTTTCCCGAAATCAGGGTCGTGCTGCCCCTGTGAGGCGCGAAGCAAGCCGATGAGGATGACGGCGAGGGTGTCACTGCCGGACCCCTGTCGCGGTATTTGGACTGCAGCTCACCGCTCGGATATGGTGCTGTCGGTGCATGATTGGCTGTTGTGCAAGCGAAATTCATCTGTTCTGCTCGCGTGCTGTTGCCCTGAGGCAACGCTGTGGTAACCTCTCGCAGCATGTCGCCATATATCGAGAGCAGCAAAGATAACGGGGTAAAGACGAGCGACAATAGGGTTTGCCGATCCCAGATCAATCGTCGCCTTGGACCCATGTTCCGATCCCGGGCGCACTGCTCGAACAACAGCCGAACCGTCTCGACAAGCTCTTGCCCCGGACGAACGAATGTGTCCACTGAGGTAATGGACGATTGGTGCGGTGGTACCCCGCCTGGGTCCCCGCAGAGTTGAATCAGCTCCTGTTGTAGGCGGCACAGTGTTTGCACGATTGCGGATATACAGCCGCTCACGCCAGTCTCTATCGGCTCCATCGGTTCCGGCCGGGCGAACCCCGAAGCTTCTAGCCTGGGGCAATTGTGGGCTTCTGTCGCACTTTCGTCAGGGACCTTGGAGGAAGGGTGGTCGGGCACAGCTATCCGGTCGCTGTCTATGAGCGAATGGAGCCATAGTGAGCTGTCGTTTCCCGCCGAAGGGGTAGGAGACAGGGAACTCGAAGCGAGACCACCCAGTAAGTCCAGGTGACACAGAAAGTCACCTTCCACGAAAGGATTCAATGTATTGATGTTCTTATCTTGGCTTGACGATTCCGGTATGGGTGCTGTCATGGTGCTCGACATGCCGTCACTTCCGGTCCCTGAGAAGGGAGTCGATGCAGCCGATGAAGAAGAGGTTTTGGCTGGCTGGCGTTGGCTGCTGCGGCTTTCTCTGGGCAATGGACTCTTCTTCGGTCGCCCAGATTTGAGAGGCGGGCTATATGTGCATGCAAAGCCATCGTGCATGCATCTTGAACACCGTGTGCTTGATGCCTTTCGGAGACAGCGTAGCTTTCGGGCGTGACACCGATCACAAGCCATGCGCTTGAGTGCCGTAGGTTCAGTGGGTCTTGGTCCATTCATTTTAATCGTCGAATGTCGATCAATGTAGGCTAGCACGAGACGAGTTCCAGACCGTCGGTCTCTTATATATTATCTAGCGGATTCACATAGACCACATAGACTGGCCCAAACGGCTTGCAATCACCCGAGGACTACGCTGACGTGCACGACGACGAACCAATCCATGGTCCCATCAATGCGGTGAAAGGATTCGGGAAACTGATGATATTGGTGAGAATTGCTTGTGCAGGGGGACCATTATCCCTTGCTGATGCCAACCCAGTGCTGACGTCCAGAAGGTTGGTGCGGCAGGTTACCCGCACTTACCCACTCCCTGTGCTTTCTCTTTGGCGGGCGATCAATGGTGCACTAGGGGCTCAGCTAGGACCCGCGAGCTAGGGCCTGTGAGGCGCGAATATGCAAGGGCCTTACGTCTAACCCGCCTAATGCAGTGCAATACGTGTATTACCATGTGGTCCGCCCGTTTGCCGGGACCCGAGCATCTGGTCCTTGCGTGGACCTGAGCCAACCGTCGAGAAGACTAGAAACCTAAACCCCCGTTGCTCGTCGTTGACACATCAGATTTTAGTCAGGGACAAGGACTGAGGGTAGGACATCATCCCTTAATTTCCAAAGTTTCACGGCTCTCTCCGTATTCTTGCATATTGCTTTTGGTAAGGATGTGATGGCATCAGTTGAAAGCTGGGGTTTGTCAGTTCTGTTAGCATCCGTGCCTATGGCCTTTCACATAATGACCCATCTTGAAAATGCAACCAAATAAGCGACAAGGTGAGGCAATTAGAAAGAAAGAAATAAGAAATGGGTGACCCTGCTGTCGACTCACGTGTTCACTGTTAAAAAATGTAAAATACAGGCACCTATGTTGTTAAGGCTCTAATATGCTCCCTTGACTTCCTCATTGGCCCAAGTAATTGGAATTACAAGCCAGCTACCTAAGTCAAACTTGATCGCGGCCCACAGCTAGGTCTGGGTTGAGCCGGGAAGAAAAAGCTCTGGTATTTTCTAGTCAGGGGGGAGGGTTCTGACGTTGGTACGCCCAACCCAGCCCCACTCTGGAGTCAAGACACAGCCGTCCAGGCCGAACATGACACGGCGAATTGCAAATGGCTGGAAAGTGATACAATTAGTCCCAGATAACGCAAGCGTGGCTGTCTTGGCCTTGTCCAGCTGGGCCTAGACGAGGCTAGCTACACGTTGGACGCTGAAGCTAGAGGGATTAGCGTGCCATCGCAATGACCAGCCGTGAGCCCTGCTGGAAGACGCGGCCGCATTGTTTCACCCCAGATCCAGGCGCGGAAACCGTGGGGGGATCGTTTCTCTGCTTTGTTTTCTCGATCGGCCAATGGCGACAAAATTCTCGTAATTCACCGTTTCCATCGGAGGATTTCTTGTTTCATGGAACAAAACGTGGCTTGGCTTGGCTCGTTGGTGGCCAAATTTCACGACGCGCTAGGACATGCGGAGTAGGCGGCAGCCCGTGCGTACTACCCACATTCCAGAAATCGGCCACCCCTTGCCATGGTATTTCTCTTCGGACTTTCCCTCCGAGACAGCAGCGTTTTCTTTTTTTACCCGTATTCTCGATACGCTTCAGGTGGACGCCGTATGTGTCACACAGTCTCCAGCTCCACTGTTTTCTTCGCTGTCGTTCGCCCACCGTCTTAGAACAATCATGTCAACCGTCACCACCATGCTCTCCACCAAGCCAAAGGTGAAGAGAACTCGTCTGGGCGCGCCCAAGGTCACCACGGGGTGCATGACTTGGTAAGTGAAACCGAAACACTCCCTTTTGTCGTCTGATTCAACTTGGCTGACTTGCATGACAGCAAGTATGTTCGTCTGAACTCACTATTTTGACCACCTCTAACAAGAAGAGCAGAACTCGACACGTGAAATGTGACGAAGCAAAACCACACTGTGACAGATGCAAACGAAATGGACTGGATTGTCAAGGCTACTTAGTTCTGCCAGACAGAAGACGGGGGCCAAAAAAGAAGAAGCTGTTAAAACTCGACACGCAGCTTGATGATGACATTGCTGGCCGCTCGCTTTTTGACCGATTGGCCTCCAACAATGCAGTGCTACCTGGAGAATCTGAAATATGCCACTACGTCCGGAATGCAGTGGTTGAGGATCTGGCCAGAGGCATCATCCCCACAGTGTTTTGGCAAAGCTACGCCATGCCGCTGTCCCATGCCTCGAGCCCGGTGCAGCACGCACTCCGCGCCTTGGGGACCGCTCACAGACGCTTCAGATTTCAGCCCTCGACACCGGACACTAGTGTGCCTGGAGTAAGCCTCGAGGAGGCTTCAATACAGCAATACAACCAAGCCATCCACCAAATCAAAAGCCTTTTGCACCACGAATCACAGGGAAACCTTGAGGTCATTGTCATGTGCTGCATCATCTTCATCTGCATAGAAAGTCTTTTGGGCCGGCCGACCGAGGCGCTAAAGCACTGGAAAGCGGGATGTGCGCTGTTCATACGACTCCGGCACCAATGCGCAGAAGGCACTGGCACAAAGCAGCCTGGGAGCGTGCAAGGTAGTTCAAACGCCAAGCTACTGCACCAAATGGCACTGCTACTATCAAAACTCGGACAGGATATTGTGCTGTACTCGGGATTCACTATAATTCCCGGAACTGTGTTGAATACTTGCCTGCAAATGGACTTCTTCGACTCCCAGACTCCCTTCGATTCCATCGAGACGGCAACCGAATCGCTGCTCTTGCTGGAAGCAGACTTTTTCGAGTGGGAGTTTTGCGACCCAAGGAGGACAGGTCTACAAGGCAGTGAACCCGACAGCTCTTTAGACCTTGCCTTTACAAAGGTTCTACTGCCGAAAAGGGCATGCGCTTCCATTAATTTTGCCGCAAAGTTTCGCACCTGGACTGGCCGTTTCGATACTTTTAAAAATAAGGCATTGAAAGAGACAAAGTCTCCACAGGTTGACTACCAAATGCAGAGCATGTCGCTCTCCCAGAAAGCTTGGTCGGGGTATCTGGACATGGTAACTAGCTCCAACTGTCTCAACACAAATTTCAGCAACGATATCCTGACAACGGTCGAGGGCCTGGTTAAGCACGAAGCCTTTAACCTTGCCCCGACCTACTATTTCTCGGGCAACATCCTTCCCAGCATCGTCTTCGCCTACAGGTCTTCGGACGATGCCAAAGTAAAAAACCGGGCTCTCGATCTTCTTCGGTCGATGAGCTTGAAGGAGGGCCTATGGGATAGCCAGGATGTGGCGTATAAGATAGAAGCAGGGTTGCTTTGAGGGGATCTGATAACATGGCTTGGAATGTTGTGGCTAGTAAATAATCTCCCCAAACTTTCGGGTCAGTTGAGTTGGTGGGTTCTATTTTGGAAAATTCTTGCACATACTTTTTGGTTGTAAATATTTAGTCCTTGTTTACTGTTCGCAGCCGTCCATCAATATTGATCGCATAATGAAGGAGCAATGGCTCTCCTTTCATCCAGAATTTCTGGTCCTCATGTCGCCGAGATGCCCCACTCTCCATTTCGGCCCCTACCCTGTAGACTTTAATGACAGACTTCTTTTATCTTACTCTGGAATACCGACTTACTTAAGAGTAATATCTTCGGTTTTCAAAATCAATATATACCTAAATTTAGTTGCAATTAATTTATTATTACCAGATGCATATAGATTTTGCTACGCCCTTGAAAACCCCTATCATTTTCCCCAACTTGAAATACTCAAGTTAGTCTAGCCTACTTCTTGAACATTAGTTGCCTTACCACCTATTCTACCCACAACAGCGTTGAATCTGAGTCAAGAAAAGTCAAAAGTCCACAAAGATTTGACTTAAAACTCGTGTACATTCGCCGCAAACATCGTCCACGTTTTGAATTTACGATGGATGGTTGACCTTCCCCATCTTTGGGTGCTCAACGTGGCAACCCCGGATCGGCACGCTGAAACACTGGCATTTTAATACCCCTTCCATTTTAGTTCCCGCGTGCGGTTTGCACCTTCTCCACTATGGAAGTTTCATACCATGGCGATCGGGTGGTTCGTGAGGAGGGTCGTGCGATTTGGGACCCCTTGAGCCATGTCCACATTGCAATCGATGCTCGGAGCACTGCCTTTACACTAAAACGGTCGCGCCCGCAGCCCCGCATGCCAGAGACAATTCCAGGATCCTGTTAGTGGCAGCTTGGCATTCCCTCAGGAAGCCTCTAGTCGGTCAATCGCAGTCTACATCACCAGCGCCATAAAGAAAGCATGGCTCCTGCCACGTAATTTTAACTCTGCTGCTCATTGTGCTCCCAACAAAGAGGACCCACAAAGCTGAGATGTTACCCCGCCTTTGGTAGATCATCGCGTTGTGTTCAACATCGTGTATGCTCAAACTTTCAGCCTCCCAAACCTTGAGAAGCGTGTGTGCGTATATGTAGTATTGATCCATGAGAGCTTTTAATCACGACCAAGAGATACGAAACCATCACTTGTTTTCGTGAAAATTCAAGCCCTAATTCGTTATTCAAAATTTGGCCCATGATGATTCTGCAAGGGCTACTCGTAGCCCTAGTCTTGACGAGTGCAACCGTAGCTGACATTTCCAATGATCTTACTCCCGACCCCTCGACTCCTTCTGTGAAGAATGAAGTGGACCGGCTGACGAAACATCGCGCTTTGAGGCTAGACAGGGAGTACGAACTCCGACAGGGTAACGTTGCAACCGGCCCTGCATGATACCTATTGGCTAATGCTTTGCAGATTACCACTTTAGAGAGAACATGTCTAGCGTTTGCCAGAGGGCCGAGAAGCTCGTTGAACACATCCGAATGCGCGAAATGGCTCATGTCTGGGCACCCAACGGCAGGTACCCTAACAGGTTTCCTGGTCAGATGTTCCCTCTAGCCCGTGAGCAGATTCTCAAGACCAAGCTCTTCAAGATTGTTCAGCGCATGCCTAAGGGATCTCTTCTGCACGGCCACCACAAGCTCATGGTCTCGCCCAAGGCCATCCTGCAAGACATTGTCGAGACGGAGGGCATGATTTTCGAGTCTGACCGCAGCCTGGATAACAAGATGGAACAAAAGGCGGCAACCATCAGATTCTACTATGCCACCAGGAGCGCGATCAAAGAAATGGACTTCGGCGAAACAAAGTTTCCCATGAGCCAGATCGACAAGTACTTCCCCGGGAAAAGGGCAGCTTTCGACCTGTTCGTCGAGAACAGAATGACGATTCCCCGCGACCAGGCTATCCACCACGAGCGAGGCGTCAACCAGGTTTGGGAATTATTTGAGGGCGCCGTCGATTCTGCGAGAACGCTGCTAACGTACGAGCCTGTCGTGCGGAAGTACTACGCGCGACTGTATAGGGCGCTGGCACAGGACCACATCAATTGGGCCGAGTTTCGTGGCGGTGCCCCGGTGCAAGCCCTCACCCTCGAAGGACAGGAAAAACCCATTGACGACGCGAACGCCTGGTGGGAGATGATGCGGGATGAGCTCGAGAAGTTCCAGAAGACTCCAGAGGGCAAGCACTTCTGGGGTATCCGACTTATTTGGTCCGACCACCGACGTAGCGAATCACACCAGCTGATTGAGAGTGAATATTTTCTGGTTTTGTGTTTTCCTCTTTGATTTCTACTTTTTTTTAAAAGCAAAAATGAAAGAAAAGTGAGGGACTAATCCGCGATGAAAAACAGAAATGACCCAGTCCCTCCAGACAAAGACGGACTACCCCGAGCTCTTTGGTGGCTATGATCTTGTCGCCCAAGAAGATCCTGGCAAGACTCTCCACAGCATGCTGCCGGAGCTTGTTGCATACCAAGACAAGGCCCACGAGTCGAAGCTCAGCATGCCTTACTTTTTTCACGCCGGTGAGACGCTCATGGATGGAGTGGGTGCCGACTGGAACCTCTTTGACGCTGTGGAGCTCGGGGCCCGAAGAATCGGCCACGCATTCTCGCTCTACAAGCACCCCCATCTGATGGAGGTTTTGAAGAAAAAGCAGATCTTGGTCGAGGTCTGCTCGATTTCGCACGAGGTTCTTCGCCTGACGACCGACATCCTTCACCACCCGTTGGTCTCTCTCATTTCCAACGGCGTCCCGGTCGCCATCAGCAACGACGATCCCGGTATTTTGGGCCAGGCTAGCCCCGGCTTGAGCTTTGACTTTTACCAGGTGATCCAGGCCTTTGACAGCATTGGCCTAGGCGGACTGGTAAGTGTTCCTGCACCTCGCTATTTCAAACGTGCTAACAATCCATGACAGGGCGCTCTTGCCGAGAACAGTATCCGATGGTCCAACTTTGAGGACCAGACCGACTTGCAGTGGCGCAATGATATTGAGCGTGGCGCTAGAGGCCGCAACATCAAGGGAAAACGCCTACGAGAGTGGAAGAACGATTGGGAGGAGTACTGCCAGTGGATTGTTGACGGCAAATACCTCCTGGAGGGTGACTTGCGCGAAGAACTATAAGACATTCGCCTTTGCATTGCGGCGATTGACATCTCCAACGGCCTTCCAATTGACTTCAAAATGATCTGTGTGGTTGCTAATAAATAGGCGGAGCTGGCGGCCGGAACGCCATCTTGCAGAACTCGGAACTGCGGTCTGAACACTAAGGCATGGCCAAATTGTTTATATATAATTGAAAAGCTTCTGGCCCGAATTCTGCGGAAAAAAGATTATTATTGCCACTATCCATACTTTCCATGTGACCTCCATGTTGATATTTCAAATGCGACACACTGCTCAGTTTTACGGTATGATACTGGACGACGGTGTTGTATCGTTGCGTTACAAAGCTCTGTATTCGGGCGGGGCCATCCCAGATGGTTTCTTATAGATATTAAGATAAGTTTCAATCCCTAGTTACTCGCATAGCTTGAGGATGAGCTTGGATCGCAAAGCATCGGATTGATGAACGATGACGCATGTTGTATCGCAGTGAGCCCATAGAGGAAGATTCACGGAAAAGATAAAGTCTTGAGACTCAAACATCAATTATCTTAAGTGGATAATGAGAATCTTTTGATAAGACTTACTTTTTGAAATGGCTGATGGCCTGAAAAATTATGATATCTGCTAAAAGAGCTCCCCATCGCGTTTGGGAACATAAATAAGCCCATGGAATTACTCAGATTTACAGATGTGATTGGTTTAAGAAAATTAGGCCAATATCATACCTCCTAATAAAGCTAGACTACCCTTGTGCAAAGTCAATAGTGCCCTTAGCCGTGTTAGAAGGCTCCGAACTTGCCTAGACATTCTGAAGCGTAGGAGGGCGCAGTAACCCATTTAGCTAATCTGACACACCGTGATCATAATTGGACCATACGAAAAAGGATAAACTCAACTTTGTAGCGAAAGCTGCAAATGATAGACTGATCGTCTCGGCGCTGCTTGCGTTAACTTGAGACATTCACTGCGAACAAGCAACAATCTAGAGACAATCAAGTTGAATATTGGACTTATCATCCGGGTTCAATTTCTGACCGCTAATAAATGTAGGCCGAGGGGCTCCCTCGGTAATTGGTGGGATTTTAACATCATGAGTGGTGTAAAGTTTGATGTAAGGGCTGGATTTTGTATTTTATCGGGATGATTTAGCGGGCAGCTGATGGCGAAATTGTGCACCCAGAGGTCCTTGAACTAGCAGCTCCTTCTGTCGGCGCTGCTTTGCAGCACGTTAAGAAGCCTCTCAAAAATATAAATTGCAATTCCATGAGTGACGTACCCAAGCACGCTTCGTGTCTGAGCCCCAGCCACGATCGCATACTCTCAGAAATTAGACTCGTTTAAAACCGCGCCACGTGTAGCGAAGTGGAGGGATTGCCGGAGTGCGGCATGATGACAAAACCGAAAGCGCAGTTTAAATTCGACCAGTGGCGTCAAAGGCTGCTATTGTTGAACTGCCATTCGTCGGCACATTTAGCTTTACCAAAGCATGCTCACTTGAGGCAAGCCAAACGAATCATCTCAAGGCCTGGAACGTTAACTAAAGGTATTTATTAATCACAGGCCCCGTCAACAAAAACCTTGCGAAATATGCCTGCCTGAATCCCTACAACTCGCATCATCCCTTTTTTGTCCCTGTTTGCCGTGGTTGCAGTCGATAGTAGCTCTCTGCTCCACGCGCAGCAGGCGTTCTGCCAGCTTTGCATGAGCGGACAGCTCCCCAATTCTTCTCTAGAAATAGGGCGCCTTCGTTTCGAATTCGACCATGGATCCGGAGTCGAGTGCGCGGCGCTTCAATGGCCCGGGAGCCAAGCCAATTTTGGTAGGACCACCGCGGACAAGACATGGACCCCTTCATTAAACAATGGTTTAGCTGGGCGGGTGGCTTCTGGTAGCAATCGCCGCTGTGGTCATTCTTGCCCGTTTATATTTACGGCTGAAAATACAAAGAAGGCGCTTGTTAGCCAGCGATATGTTCGTCATTACAGCTTGGCTATGTGCATGCATCGATTGCAGCCTTTGCGTAGTCATGGCCAAGTACGGGGCGCTCCATCCTCATGTGGGGGTGGACTTTTCCGGCTTCCGCGGAGACCCAAGAGATATCCCCATGATTTTAAAGGCAGGTGGCCATTACAAAAAAAACAATTGAATACGACTAACTATAAAAAAAGGTATTTTGGCTGAACATAATCCCACTACATTTGACAATGTACCTAAGCAGGGCATCGTTACTTGCCACCTTCCTACACATCTTCCCAAACTATATGCCAAGAGTGAGATACCTCCTATGGGGTACCATCATCTATAACGGCCTCGCAGCTGTGGCAAGCGTATTAGTGGTTGTTCTGACGTGCCGCCCAGTCAGCGGCCTGTGGTAAGCGCTATACTTTCTACGAGACGCTGAGCCAGAATTGATCGTGTACATTAGGGAGGGCTCGGATAAAACATGCCCGCCCACAAAGGGCCATACCATCTTTGAAGTGCTTTGGGGTATGAATTTTACTGCAGACGTATTCGGTGAGTAGGAAACGAAGGCTGCAAATTCTAGGCAATATTAATTCATGTCGCAGCATTCATTCTACCGTGGCTTGTTATGCCTGGGCTAGTCGTCAGCAGAAGGATCAGGATCGCGGTCTACTGTACATTTTTCCTCGGTGCATTCGCAATAGCCTTCGCTCTGGTCCGCTTCATGTGTATATATACCTCTCTAATCGGCGTTATTCCTCCACTTAGCACACCTAGTATGTTTGCATGGACTAATCGTCAGTCCAGCCCTCAAGTGTTGCGCAAACTGACGAGTATCTTAGTCTTCTGGGGCACTTTGGAATGCAATCTGGGCCTCGTGATTGCGTGTTTGCCATCGCTGGGACCATACTTCACGCGTCGCCGCCCAGATCCTGACGACGCCGGTTATGGCCAAACCGACACGTTTCAATCAATGAGATCACGGAGACCGGTGCTGAGAACGGAGGGCTCTGGAAGAGGCCCGTCCACGGATACGGATAATGACACAGTGGAGGATGGCTGGGGAATCAGAAGCAACAGCGAAGCTAATACTGCCAGCGAGAAGCCATAACAGCCAATCACACTTTTATTAATGGGACAAGGCCATTGTCTATAATGAAATTTCTAACGACGAGAGCATGAATATTATAGCCCATGCATGCAGGGGCTACCTTGTGCTAAGGTTCTAATCCCACACCTCACTTCACATTGCTGCGATGGTTGCGCTCCACACCTCAGGAACAGGCCATCAACTTGAGGGAGGCAGCGAAGATGCGCTATCGTTGACTTAGTTAGCTCATGGCTGCCGACGTTCACGGGCCGCTCTCTGCGGTTTGCATAACCCGTTAAATTCAAGCTGATCCTCCCGAGCAAGTGAAGGCTGATGGGCTACTAAGCCCAGTTGGATCTTGCAATAAGAGCCGAACGCACGTTGTCGTTTGAGGAAGATCGAACTTTAGCAACCCCCTTTTGTTCAGGTAAAAGTAGTTAGAGCGTTATTTCTTTTTTTTGATGCGCTGAAAATATTGAGCAACGGCGTCTACTAGCTTGGCTCCACTTGCCGATTCGACCAAAAACCTACCTATAGAGGAGCTTTGTTTCAGCCATTCAATATGCCTAAATACAAAGTCTAGGCCTTATCATTAACAAAAGCAATGCCCACACTATTTAGTCTATAACAAGACTGGGCAGGGTGGTTCCGTCAGACCTGCTAGAGTAAATGGGGCAAGTCGAGTTTACAAAAAGCAGTTGTCCTGGATTTAGTCCAGCCTTTAGCTCGGTGGCGAGGGCACCGATCTCCTTGAATGTGCGGAAGCAGCAGTGATATATCTACTCCACAAAATCCCATGTCTTGAGTAGCGATTTGCAAAGACTGTGATATCTCATTGGGCAAAGGTTAGCGCGGTACCTTACTGCTGCTTCTGCACATTCAAAGAGATGCTGACTTTGTCTCAGACTAAGAAATAAGAAATACAATAAAACGAATCCGAGACCCCCCGCAGGCTTTACGGATTTGGTTCTGCTTTCAAAACTTCATCCTTCGTATTTGAATTGAACTATTGCTTGAGTGTGACTCTCTAACTTTGCCATCTGTCCTACCATCCATGTTTCTGAGTGTTGTCACTTTAGCCGCCTTCGCCCCGTTGCTGGGCGTAAGTGCAAGGACCTGCAGAGTCACATCGCGCTCTACCACCGATGCCCTATCCCTGTCGACTAATATACTTTCCACAAGCTCTACGATATCTTCTGAGCCAATTTCCGCATCTTCTTCTGTTGCTCTCACCAGTGCAACGACCAACACCGCAGCCCCAACTTGGACTTCTTCGTCATCGGAAAGCTTGGCATCCCTTGGCTCGAGTTCCACCAATGCACCAAGCACTACAACGCTCTCCAGTAACGCCATACTAGAGAGCAAGACGACGACTGGCTGTGTCTCCTCCACGCTCGAGTCGACAGCTACAGGATCCTCCGATACTACTCCACTAGAAAGCACCACTACCATCCCGTCGCCAGACTCTACTACTATCACCACATCTCAAGAAAGCAGCACTTTTGACACCACAACATCTCAAGAGAGCACCACGACTACCACTACGTCGGCTTGTTTGGCTCCTACTAATGTCCTTCAGAATGGAGGCTTCGACAATGACCCTGTAAACCCTGGTCCATGGACAGTGGTTGGGGGCACAATCAGCATGCAATCATCTCTTTCACACAGCAGTCCCAATGCACTGTAAGTTTGGATATAAGCCAGTACACTTGTTTTGGATCTTACTAACGCCCTCCAGTCTATGGGCCATTCGCGATGCCAATGCGCGACCTCATGTGCAACAAACCATAAATCTTGAGGCTGGCAAGTTTTACACTGTGCGGTATTACTGGGCGATCACGCTTGGAGACCCCACAGCCGGAAATGCAGGATGCTACATCGCCGCCCGTTTCGATGACGTACTCAACCAAGACTTTTTCACGCTTACGTCACGACCAAAAAATAGCTTTGAGCTCTATGAAACGACTCTTGGTTGGGACTCTACTGCCCCTGCTCTTTTTCAATTGTATGTCTTTTGTAATTCACAAGCTCCCGGTCTAGATATTGTTGTGGATGATATTAGTGTAATTGAACAAGTTGATGCTGGTGTTTGTAACGGGCAGACCTGAATCAGGAAGGTAAACTAAAGGGTTCATATCATGGACCAGATTAGGTGTGTTGAATCTATAATGGAAAGGGATATTATGGGTATTGTAATAGACTAATCAAGGTCTATCCATAAGCCCCCCGCCAAAGGAGGGTAAGGGAGAAGGGAAAAGTCCAAGATCAACGAATTACGTATATGGTTAGCTAAAGCATATGCTCTATGCATTCTAAGCAAGACAAAACTCTATTTTATCTACTCCACCGTGGGAGCCTCCCTCATTAGCCACTCCATTCTTTGATACTCGGATATCTAGGCCCCGAAACGATGTCTCTCAGCAGGAAGCTCACAATGCCAAACACCTAGATCTCGCCGCCAATGGCAAACTTTAAAATTACGCCACCAGCGACCAAAAGTGCATGTGCTGTCTGGGGTCCCAGTCGGTGGACAACGCCAAACGGAACAAGCCATTTGGTCTCAGGCGGAAGTCGAATAGGATGATACAAGTACCACGGAGCCGTCAGGGTGAGAAAAAAGACAACCCAGACGTAGCCCACAAGCTTCTGCCACCACGGGGTATCTTGGCCTCGTTTACGGTCGTGTTCTGCGGAAACCCGTCGATACAATTGCTGCACCACATCCTCGATTAGGATAGCCACGGCCGAAGAGCAGAAGAAGGCAACCGTCGGTGCGTATGTCGGCGGTTGGTACGTGAAGACATCTAGTACGACGTGGTAAATGCCCGAAACTAAAAACACGACGGCAATATTTGCGTAGCGCTCAAGGCTCGAAGGTCGTGGAAGGCGCAGGACGTCGCGAGAGACAAAGTGGCTGATGGTGGTCAAGGTCCATCGGGGGTACTTGTGCCAGAAAACGCTGCCCTTTTTGTCAGAAACGTATTTTCTAATGGGCCACTTTTTTTTTTTTTGGATAGCAAAACAACTCACCTCCAAACTCTTCGGATTGTATAGTTGTCCGATATGCGACCAAATAGCGGCGGCCACTCTGCAGGAGACGTGAATCCGAAAAGCACAGACAGCACCGACACGCTGCGGTACATGATGTCAAGCATGACCCGTGCAGGTCCCAGCCCAGGAATGAGGGCTACAGCCACGCGGCTTCCCCACTGCTCCGCCGTGGCATTCAGGTACATGAATTCTTTGCCTTGTCCGAAAAGCTTGTCAATGTCCTCGGGCGTTGTGTCAAACGACGAAGCGTAGACAATATCGAGAAAGAGATACTGCCACGAGATGATGAGCAGCTGGCGCACAATGTACCAACCCCAGCTGGGCTTCCCGCTGCCATGCTCTGCGTAGAAGCGTGGGAACTGGTGCGGGCGAGTTTCCCACGGCGTGCCAGCGCCCCGCAGGTTGAATATGAGGCTGTTCGTCCTCCAGACCTTGGTCAGGTAGGGATCGGACGACGCAAAAACATCGGCCTTGATCAAATCATCCGCGTCAAGGCGCGAGATGACGAGGAAGTTGCAGCATTGCATCAACACGAGCGTCGCCAGACCGATGATGACGCCGTTGACAACATAGCTCGTGCCGGCTTCCGAGATGCCCTGGAGAAGCTGTTTGCCGCTGGACGCGATAACGGAGGGCAGGGCGTAGCGCACCAGCGAATTTATGCCCGATTTTGGCGTGGAGACGAGGGCTAGCGCCGAGGGCACACAGGCGGCCAGCAATAGGTAGACGCACCTGGCGTAGCCGGCGGCGACGGACTGCCCGTCTAGCAGCTCCATCATTGACAGGATCAATGTCTAGATTTGCAAATTCTTGTCTCAAGTGAGAAACGTGTTGAATTTGTTTGTTTTTCTCCTGTCGCACTGCATGGCTGGCGGATGAACACTATTCCGCAACGCCACAGTGCGCTGGTCTCACTCCTGCGTCTTTCATTGGTTTTGCTGAGGGAGCTGTGCAACTGCCGGCCTGTGGCTTTCTTTTCATTTCCCAGGGCTGCGAGATCACTGTGGCCGCCTGGCATAGTGGGTACAAGACGTTGAAGTGCCATTTAGAAGCCTAGCAGGCTTAGGAACCATCGCTGCGTGCTTCTCGTGCAGGTTCCAAACTGGGAACCACATGTACAGCATATTTTGGCCTGTAAGGTTAGGATGTCAACGTGCACCAATCGAGCCACCGCATCTTCTCGTGGTTGTTGCGCGATAAACGGTCCTCGACCGTGCCAATAGCCTACAAAGCCTGTTGAGCGCGTATAGAGAATGAACTCCAAAGGATCAAATCAATGTCACATTGGCGACAAGCCACCCAATAACATTCGCCATGGCTCCACGGCCGGTGTCTAAAACGGCACTATCTCCGGGAATGACTCCGGGACTTGATAACATCTACCGAAACCATGTGTATATCCGAATATCGAGTGGGCCAGACCCATCATTGGTTAGCCGAAGTGTTCCCCGGACTCATGGGTCTCACTGCGGGGAAAAGGTTAAGCGCAAGCTTAGGATACCACTGATGCGATGTTTTTTGACACCCTTCTCAGTCGAATCCCAATCTTGTCATCATCATAACCAATTCTGAATAATATATACAGAAAAATCGAGACACCAAAAGTATACTCAAGCTACAAAATATCCAGCCGACATCGAAACCAAGATGACCACGTATACGCTAGAGGAGGGCGAGTTCAGCGCCCTCCAGGGTAAGACGATCCTTATCATTGGTGCAGCCACAGGCATCGGGCGCTCAGCCATTGACATTGCACTGAGTAAGTAGTTTCTTGTTTCTAGTGATCCCGATTCAATTTTGTCCGAAACATGTTTGGCTCAATAATCATGCGCCAGAATACGGAGCCAACCTTGCTGTTGGCGACTGGAATGAGGAAGCAGCCAAGCCTCTGGAAGCTCACAAGGACCGCGCCTTTTTCAAAAAATGCGACGTTTCCAACTGGGACAATGTTCTGGACCTCTTCCAAGAAGCGCACGACCGATTCGGCGTCATCAACAGCGTCCTGTCGAATGCCGGCATCAATACGCACGAGGACCTGACCGACGACAAGTTTGACCCGGAGACGGGCCGCCTGCTGCCGCCCAGCCTCAAGTCCATCGACGTCAACCTGACGGGCCACCTATACGTCACCAAGTGCGCGCTGCACTTCTTCGCCAAGTGGCCGCAGACGCAGTGCCAGATCGTCATGACGGCCTCGGCCGGCGCCTTCTTCCCCGCTCCCCCCATCTACATGTACTGCGCCGCAAAGTCGGGCGTGCTCGGCCTGATGCGCGGCCTTCGCTCCGAGGTGGTCAAGAAGAATGCCACTGTCAACGTTGTGGCGCCCTGGTTTACCGGTGAGTAAAAGCCTCACCGCCCGCTCAACATGAATGAAGGCACCTTGCTTTTTCTGGATTTCTTTCACTAACGGGTGTATCCAGTGACGCCCATGGCCATTGCCTCGTGGCTCGAGAAGTGGACTCTGCCGAAGAATTCGTCAGAGGGGGTAGCGCGCGCTCTGTTCCTGCCTGTACTCAAGCCGGAGATTAATGGCAAAGCGTTTTTCATTTCTGGCAATGAGATGATTGAGTTTGAGGACTCGCTGCATGATGCGCAGCCTGCGTGGATGGGGCAGCCATTGGCTGATCAGGTCCGCGCTGGTCAGGAAATTTTGCTTGGTCTCGAGAACTAGCACAACCAATTAGATGCATATTTACTTAGAAGGTGATCTGTCAGTTTAGAATACAGGGCTGGAGGCTGGAACCTGCGCTCCCAAGGTTAGATTCAAAGTGCCCGCTCATTCAAATAGTGACGAATAGAGAAATGGCTTGAAGCCAAAACAACTCAAACTTGGTCCTTGGTGGCTTTTACAAATTGACTATTGAAATAATAGCTTCTGAATATAATAGGGCTATACTAGACACGTCGAAAATACGTGGTCGATTGGCTGTGATGGCTCTGAAGTAAAACAAAAGAATTAATAAAAGATGGCAGGCTTTTTGCACAGGCATGTGTAGATCCAGATCATCCCAATAAGATGCGGCTCCCGCCAATCGTAATGGCTCTTGAGCAGGATCATGGGACCATGCTGTAGTTTCTCCTGGGGATGTGAAATGTGACAGAAGGGTGATACAAACAGGGTGCAAGTACCACAGTAAGAATACAATAAAAAGCGACATTGCAATTGGCGGCAGCCTCCCAGTACTCGGTCCCCTGACCTGTTTGCCCATCCCTTTCGTTTGGGGCTCTCACTTTGGCCCCGACGGATGTAACCTCGCACCCGTCGCATTTGCCTGCCTGGCTGCTACCACACAACAAGCCCTCGAGGCCGTTACCCGAAGCACGAGTCCGTTTGTTGCACAACAAAGGCATTCGGAACGGAGCATTTAATACACCGCCATGGTCGGTGGGAAGGATAAATAGCCGGTCGAGGGCGGCCGTGAAGCAAAGGCTCCTCAGTCCGCTTTCACACAACTCAAATCGCCACATTGACACACTCACTGTGCGACTACAAATTCAGTAAGATGGCGCACCAGGCATGTCCAAGACCCCATCACATACACCCTCGAGCCTCGTCGAGACAAGGCAGCTAACCCCAGCCAGCAGCTTGTGGCCCCGGCCGTCCAGCACACGAAAGATATGATGTCCACCCCTTGCACTTGCCCGAATCGCGGCTCGGCCCCGTTTTCATCCAACATGCCCGCACGCCAGAGCTCGGTCGTGGGAAGCCATGTTGAGTTCGGCGCCAGGGCAACTGTTGGGTACATATTCACCGTGGACGAGGACAACAACCGCCCTGCCGTGCCGCCGCATTCACCGACCTGCATGGCCCATCCGCGCTCGTCTGACACATGGGACCGCCGGGATCCCTCTGTTGAGCGGCAAGAACTTCTTGCTCGCGCTCTTCTAGACTTTTGCACAGCTATAAACAAATGCAATGCCCAGAACAATGCGCAGCGCGAGCCGACCGACAAGCCAAAGCCTCAGAGCTTCACGGCACCGCCCGCCAAGAAGAATAAGGAAGACGACAAGTCTGCTGGCAGCCTCAACAAGCCCGCCCTCGCCGCACCACCTGTCAAGAAGAACAGGGAAGCCAAAGAGTCCGATGACAGCCTCATCAAGCCCATCTTATCCCTTGATACTCTAAGCATCACCGACCGCCAAACGCCCGTCTCGCCGCCCGCCCCGGCTGAGCTTTCCTTGTCTCGCACCACCCCGAAGCGCAAAAGACGCAGGGGGGCTGAAGAGAAGGCTCTTGCGCGAAAGCAACCAAAGACAGATACAGCTTCGACGCCAGCGGTGCTGAGTGCGCCAGCCGAAGAAGAAGACATTGTGGACGTGGACATGGATCGGCGCGAGGATCCTGAACCGCCCGCGACGCCACCCACCATCAACCAGGGTGTTTTCCATCTCACTATAGAGACAATTCAAGTCACCAAATTTCGATTCTCGGGTCAAAGTAAGTTGATGTTTCCGTGGAACTCAGCCATCTGCTGACCAGAAAACGCAGCCGTCTTCGGAGCGGGAGGCGCTTTTTGAGCAGGACTCTTTTCTCCTTTTTCCTTGTGCTTCTGCTTCTGGGAGGACCATGGATACAATGCACCCTTTTGACTGAGATTGGGTCGGAGGACTCAAGGTTGATAGCAAATTACAAATGTTTTTAAGGCTGGAGGTTTTCCATCTCACCATTCCATTGCATGATAATCCCCGCAAGTGAAACTGTAACCAACCCCTGGCTGATGAGCAGATCGTGTAAGCATAACCTGCGATGGCATGCGAGCCGGGATGGACTCGAGTGACGGGGGGTTTGGAGTACAGACTCGCAGGGCGCCCAAACCGCATCGAGGACGTGGGACACGCGAAAACCCCCAAAATCCGAGGCCAGCACCTGCCAGGCGCTTTTGTGCGGCCTGAGCAGGCATCGCTGTTGCACAGCATGTTGGAGTCATTCGCTGTGTTACCAAGTGACGGACGGCTAGCTGCGTGTTGTGACGGCGAGTTGCTTATCGATGGCATCGTACCCCCTAAGCGATCCATGGTGTTGGAGGTTGTGATTCGATCAAAATGCGGGGCATCGGGGTAAAGTTCTTGGCAGCAGACACACAGCCGTTTGCTCGCCGTTGACAACATCAGGCCTGATCCCTGTGGGATTTGAGGCTTTTGTGACATGCAGGGGGTCCGATTGTGTCTTGGGATGAATGCACAATTAGATTGATCGTGCACATAGACCAGATGTGCACCATATGCACAAGTCCAGGTATGAATCCTATGCACAATGGCAAGGCCATCCCATCCGCACTAATTTTGCAACGGCCATTCGGTCTGCAGCCTGAACTGGCTTTGTTGATCACCGCGCCGCATCAGTTGTGACTCATGTCTTCACCATTGCTCGGACTTGGTTGTCGCGCCTCTATGCCATCGACTCACCGTCTGAATATGCATATCCCGATGCTAATTTTCGCATGCGCGCTTCAAGATCTTGTATGAGCTTGCGAAACCCTTGCTTCCATCACCAATATTGGAATCCGCTCTTTCATATGGGGCCCTGTTCCGCCCGCAGACATGAAGCGTGCTTGGGATTCAATTACACCAGTCTTGGGCGGGTGATCAATCTTGTATCAGCAAATTCTCCCGCTCATATCACATCTACCCCCGTTTGACTCTGTTCATTGCTCAAGGCTGATGATCTTGTGTGTGTTTGAATGCCAACCAACAGGTGCTCGTGGTGTTTGTGCGTACCATCGTGTCTAAGGATCGTGATTGGTACCGGTAGGTGGAGGGAGACGTTTGGCAAGGGAATTCCATGAGACATGTGACATCCACAGCCCTGCCCCCCTGAACTCGAAGCAATCAACGATGCCAGCGGATCGGGGCGTGAATTTGGGTTTCACACGAGCCGTCTTCTTAGGGCCGGGGGGCCAATACCATGGCCGCCACCAAAAGACAGTTTTCGTAGCTCATACGAGGGTGGCGGGGCTTGGCAGCTGCCTGTTTGACGCATGCAACCATGTCGCATGAATCCTTGCCTCGCAAGACCCTTCGTGGCAAAAGCCTGGCATCCCCTTCTCCCCATAGGCTGGCCTTGCAGCGGCATTCCCTAGGCTAAGCGGGAGCGGGATGTGGGTGAACCTTTGGGCGGGAACATCCGTCTTTTTTCAGGCTCCATCATGCAAATGTGATCAGTCAACAATAGCATGGAGATTTCGATGAACTTCGAGTATGGTGTCGCTCGCAGTCACTGGCGATGGGCATTCACTGATGATGGGCAGTTTTGCCACGCCAGCATTGTGCCAGTCACACGGACAACTCCCAACGTTGCGCGAGTCTGGTTGAAGAGTTTGAGCTGGCCCCAAACCTTGGATGAGAATCGAGATGTTTTCGTGAGGGGAGGCAGTTCAACATTCTAGCAAAGCATCTGCCTTTGCTCTGCTCCACCGCACGAAGCCGGCAGTCTAGATGCCGCTAGTCGAGATTGCTTTGACCGTGGCTGCGCTTGTGACGCCCGCAAGGGGGAAACCTGCTGATGCAGTGGTCATGGCTTTTTGACAAAAGGCGCCCGTATGGTTGTCTCGCTGGGACCGAGAATGAGTCGACGGAGTTCCTCTGCTTTACCTGGTCCAGTAAATCATGGAATATATGGTGAATTGATGCCTCCTAGGCCTGAACCCCCCCAAGGAAAAGGAGGAGCGTGCCTGGGGCTAGAGAAAATACATCTTTGCTTTTTGGAAGCTTAGCAGCGCTGGTGCGTCTGCATGTCTCATCCAATTAGGAATAGCCAAACCATCAGTCGCCCTTATGTACTCCATGACCCCCCAACGCCCCAGATCTTCTCCACCTCTGCATCTTGATGTCATGCCGTTGTCGCACCCAGCACCCTTGGTGAGGTCCATCACTGTGCTCCCTACGTCGGAACCGCAGACAGCACCGGGCTGTTGCACTGTGCCCATCTCATTTACTTGATTTTCTGGCTCTCGTTGCCTCACATCTTCCAAGATGAAGGACATTACAGTGGAACAATTTAATGTGGGTGAAACCCTAGTGGGTGCCATGCTCTCGATACCTCGATGCTGACAGCCCAGCTCAAGTCATATACTATACATTCGTAGAGATATGCCTATTTTTCGCCATTGCCCGACTTGCCGTGCGAACATGGAAGCACCAATGGGCCTTCTGGCTATCCGAGGTCTGGCTTATTATCGGCGTTTTAATATTCACCGGCCTTGTCGTTGAAAGCACGTACGCTCTGGCCACGGGCTTAGCGTATGTTGGTGATAAATCCAATGTCACGAATGACAAAGTATATGTACACTGAACATTTTCGATTCTTGTGCCGAAACATCGACTGACATTCTTTACAGATCCAATTCTCCGTCATCATTCTCTCTGACCTCGTCTATTGTTTTCCTAGATTCAGTCTTCTTGCTTTCTACGACGAACTATTTCCTATATCTGAAGAAGGGTTGAGGAAATGCCTTTATCTTGTCATGATTTACAATGCTTGTGGATTCACCCTCGCTTTTTTCATGGACCTTTTTTGGTGCGGCCTACCAATATCTAAGAGCTGGTACTACAACTGCCCCGTCACCTTTTTCTTCGTTCTTCATCGCTTCAAGAGCTAATGCTTTCCTCTTTTAAGGACACCATACCTGATCACTGTGCACTATTTCGTGTACCCGAAATTGTTCAGATTAATTGGCCTATCAATATCGTTGCAGAAATCCTAGGTGAGACGGTCGCTTCCTGACATGGCACCATCCTTCTTCTAGCATGTTTATCCAGTATTTATATTGCCTTTTGGAATGCTCGGAACACTCAAAGTGATGCCAAAAGAAGAAAAGATTGGTCTCATATGTCTCTTCAGCATTGGCATTATTAACATCATTTTGAGTATTTGTCGCTTCGTCTTCGCCCAAGGTTCAATTTATACATTGTCCACAAGTAAGTATCCATGCTATTGCATGTTCTGCATATCTGGAATGCTAATAAAAATGCAGGCGTTGTCACATCGGCAGAAATCGTCAGTCAGGTCGTCGTCTGTGCGGTACCGGCGCTGAGACCACTGCTGCCTTTCATGACTGTTGGCTGGACTAGAGTTTCTAGCCTCATCACCGGTAGAACGGCAAATGACATGTCTGATGATGAAAGAACCTTGCATGGCTCTTACAGTTCGAGAGGAGGGAAGGGGAGGGATGGAACTCAAGCCAACAACCAAAACGTGGCTGAGCTGGGCGAATGGCATCCGGAAGAGCCAAATTCGTCTGGGAAGAACCAATAAATAAAGGGAAACAAATCTATTAGGATGTAAATCTCAACATAAGTCACCACTGCCTTTATGGATCTTAGATCTGAATCAATAGAATATACTAGTAAAGTTAATTATTTAAATAAATATATCTATAAAGCGTGTACCGTGTCACAACGTTCCTAACTACCCTTCCCACCTAAGACAACAGGGTTCCAGTCACCCAGGCCCTAAAGAACACAGTAATTTACTCAGACCTCAAAACTAGATCCCTGAAATATCATTAAAAAAGGCCAGGCCTTAGCCTTTTACTCGACTAGAGCCCATATTCTACCCTGCACGCCTACAAACGCGTTTGGGCCCTCACCGATCAGGACAAATTTTACATCTGTCTAGATCTAGGCATTCTAGTAAGTAAAAAGATGAATTCAACGCAGCATAATTGCAGAGAAGTACAAAACAAGCAGACCTAATAAACAAGCCAAACCAGTACAGGCCTCTCGCACCCCGCCTTATCGGAATTATCCACAACATCTACTCTTCTCCATCCATTTGTCGACTCTTCACTCTTGTCTTCTTCCAAGGTCAGCCTTGGACCTCCGCGTAAGTTATCCGTGAGCTGACGGGTGGACCGGGATCGGCACCAATCATCCCAAAATCACGCCACGTGCATAAACGCGGGGAAGCTGACGGCGTTTCAAACGGCCTGAGCCGTCGACGAGCGAGAAAGACGTTGCACCATTTTTCACATGACAGCAATTTGAGAAAATGCCTCCATCTCTGCGACCGACCAATTTCAAGTTTGCCTTCCCGGCCAATCCTTCCAGTGAGCCGCTGCAGTTCAATCATGCCCTCCCCGAAATCTTCCTCAATGCGGCAACCTCGGATGCGAGCCCCGCCGAGGCGCAGAAAATCGAGATGCTCTTTTCCTCCATGATGCAGTCCATTGCGAAGCAGCACGAGAGCGTCCTCCTGGAGCGCTGCGGCTCCAGCTGCGTCACCTGCAAAAAGGCCTCGAGCACCATGGTTCCCATGCCCACCGACATGTCGAACGATGGCGACAACAGCTCGGTGCAGATTTCCGTGTATCCTCTCTGCGCTTCGGAAGAATGCAAGCGCCGTGCTCACGCCAAGATTGTGGCGGAAGAGTTCAACGACGTCATTACTACTCTGCCTCCAGGGAGCTCGCAGGGGCTGGTGCCGTGCAACGTCTGCAGTTCCATTGCCAACACGAAGAGGTGCTCGAGGTGCAAGGCGGTAGGGTACTGTAGCATAGAGCATCAGAAAAGGGATTGGAAATCACACAAGAAGGTGTGCGTCTTGAAGCCAGACCAACCTCCAGCTTCAGCCACTCCTGGTGAGAAGGAGCAGCCTGCTGAAGCGCCACCGACGACAACATCAAGGGAGGATGAGGATGGCGAAATGTCTATAGCCTCCAGCGGGGTATTTAACATGGCAGGCCCTGGTGAGCCGCCGAGATACGAGACATTCAGCAAGGAGCAAGTGCTCGCACACTTGATGCAAGGCGATTAATAGGTCAATCATACCCGCTCCTGTTCAATGGCTGAGAATGGGGTTGAAGCTTGGTATGTGAATAGGTAATCTTTCATAGATTTGTGACCAAATCAAGAAAACCTCTTCAAAACGTTCTTTTCTATCTATGTGGTTCAACGTCACCGGGACTTCCAACTCGCTGAGAATCTGTACAATCCCGCTGTTTCCTGCGGTTGTAGTCTTCTCAATTGGTTCAGGCACTAGCTTCAAACCCACCGGTTCAACCTGTATTCCTTGGGAGCCAAGCAATACGATGCGGTTGTTGTCTGGGCCATTCCCCTGGATTTCTAGATCGCGAATCTCCCATCCTCCTGACGTGATTACCAAGGTACCAACAAGGCTGTAGCCCGTATTGATCATTTTCCCTTCATCAATTGAAGATGGATGAGGAGTACAGAACGGATCTAGAAAGCCAAATACCGCAGCGTCGCCAGAGGTCGATGGCCTGAAGGTCAATACTCTCCCATTATCCAAACCTGCCAACTCCTCGATTATATACTCGCTTTGAGAATTGGGTGTAGACTGAGACGAGAAGAGGCATAATCTAGTCGAATTCTTCTCGCCCTCTAATTTCGGTCTCGGTCAATCGGGCCCCGACATCCGAGAATGCACTTAAGTAGCAGCTGATCCGGGGCGGAGCATTTGAGGTTGTTTGTACCTGGCAAGGGTCCGTGTCCCCTTTTTTCTGCTCGGGAGGCGGCGCAACTCTGTTGGGATGAAACCGCAAACAAGGCATGGCCAGTGCTGTTTGCCCCCTGAATATGATCATATAGCTCTTCAAATACTCGTCTTTCTCGTCTTACCACAATTGTAGGGTTTCGTAGATCCGTTTGTAGCAATGATCTACTGCGATATCCATTTCAATAAAAGCCTGAAGTAGAAATAATAATCTTATCCGGCCTATTAGCACTGTCCAAGTGATCGAAATGCAGAGTTGTTTGCAGGGTTGTGGGGAGTCTTGTAAACTGTAATTTGCTTACACCCGGGCTATTACCTTCTGTCATCCTTATCAGAAACAACCCCACAGTACCACACCACCGGTGAACATGCTCTAGATGTGGCACGTGCAAAGCTCGCTAGTACTATTCCTGAATGTGGTCCGCGTACACTGCCGTAAAGGGAAGCCAGAATTTGTCAAGTTCCTAAGTACACCGACTTCTAGAAGCAGGGAATCCTTAGTCTAGGCAGTGGACCTGGGAGTAGCCCCACAAGCCGCCTTTACACGCATCTCCACAATGGCCAGGAGGACAATCAAAGTGCAGGCAGATTCCTGGGCGTCCCGATTTAGCCTTTGATAAATCTATTTCCCCGGCTTTCAATCCTTCAGAGCCATAATGAACAATATTAAGAAACTTGGTACTAGCGCGACGGTTGGATAGAGACCAAAAACTCCAACGTGCATCATAAGTTCAGTTTGAGGAAAACACTGGACTGATCACTTTCAATCGATATCAGCTAAAAGAGGAAGAAAAATAGACACTGATACACTCGTCAACTCATGTCAACTTTCTCCTTGGCTCCTTACCGCCTTCTATTTATCTCACTTGGTGGCGGCAAGGTCTTGGCTTTGAGTCCTTCATCCTACCCTATAGACTCGGGTACTCTCCCGAGTCTTTTACAGATCTCCATATATGCTTTTCTTAAGGTTTGAGTAATCTTACCAATATAGAGCACACAGAAATTAGCTTTGTCTGTCACATTAACAGCTACGGCGATCACCTCTTGTCTCGTATCAGAAATGTCATGACGTGTGCCGCAGGGTGCACGAAGCCTATTGACCAACTGCTCTTCATACCTGAAACTACAAGCATTGTGATTATTAAATCATCTTTTGACCTGGCGGACTATTAGACGTAATAGGAAATATGGATCCTTACAGAAAACAATGGTACAAGGATATCCATCCCTTCATGTTTCAGAGTTAGCTGGAGCGAACTAATTAAGCCGAAAATGGTGAAGCCACGCACGGATCATCTCAACGATAGCGAACCTACCTCACTCATAACCTCTTCCCTTATTCCATAATGTCGCCAGCTTGCAACCGTAAACGTAGGCCGAATGCACATGTAGAAAATAACATGGCTCGCAAACTCAGCCATTGCTTAGACCAACAGCCCCAGACTACCATCATGCATGACAAGCACAGACTATATTATGGTAGTCTGTCTCTGAGTAGAGAGATATGTGGTCACTTCCCTAATGCGGAGTATGCAGTTAATATTGATAAATTTACAGTAGTTAGCCTTGGCGGCTTCTTTATGCTCGGAGCTCTTAAACTTTATTAGAGCTTTCAAAATGTGGCTATTATTTGTGCTATCTTGATTCTTTGATGGTTGCCGTTGACGGAGCCTGCAGTGGAAAGTATGAAGGCCGAAAGTTTAGAATGGAATTTATTGTGACAAGAGACCGAGATTACTGTTTTGAATTGACATCGAATTTTCTTTGGATGTTCCAAGTGATTTCGCGAGTAAAAAAGATGACGGTGCATAGAATGATGGGGAATGTTTTAGATCGATCTACAGATGACCCGAATATCTTCGGCCTAACCATGTTGGTTATCCTTAGCCTCCTGGGTCTCTTATTCCCGTTACAAATACCGCCAACTAGTAGAGCCGGTTGCGTCTTTTTATGCTATCTACATGGGTCGCATTATTTCCAAAAACGCATTCCAGGCTGTCGCGGTCCACACTCTGGTCTGACCATACACTGAGGATGGGTGGTGTCGTCCCGCAATTTCGGACGAAACCCCGCGGTATTTTTGGTAAATGCAGTAGGCCAACCAAAATGCAGAGGATTTCGTTTGTTGGATTGAAATAGATCTGTGAAAAAGCCGCATGATAGACGAAGTAAAATAACTTGATCCATGATGACGACAAGCTGACTTGTGGCCCTTGGAACCGGGTTGTGGGCGGAATCTCCTTGGACGCGCAGAAGGACATTATATGCACCTTCCCCACTTCTTTATCGGGTTTAGTTGGCACCAAAATCCGGTGAAACGCGATGTAACCCCAAAAATCAATTGATTTCATTGGATGCGATCTGCTCAAGAATCTCCTTCTGTACATTCAAGGATATGAGACCCACAGATAGTTCCTTTACAATCTCAGGATCCCGTACTTTTGACGCCCAAACGTCCAAAGAGGCTGAGGCTACAGCTATTGAGAAATGACGGTGTTTTGGTGCAACAAGGATCCCTTGATGAATGTCGAAGTACCTTTCGGTAATGAACGTGCAGGTATTGGAACTCGAAACATGATGATTCACCGGTACTTAAAATGGTACTAATTATCACTTGCTTGATTAGCTCGAGTTTCATGTTAACAGATCCTATCAAGGCAGACTCTTGCCTCAAGATGTGGCTACTGTACCCTACACATTTCAAGATGGCGCTGGAAAGAAACGAGATCTGGGTGCTCAAAGAACCCGCACTTGCATTGATAGTTGCCGGTTTTTGTAAGAAGCCCCCGACAGTTTTCTCTGAGGTGTCGTTGAATATTTGCCCGTGTTTCCAGTTTCGAGCCGCACATACATTTAAACACTGGTACGTAGTAGGTTATTGAAGACATATTTGGTATGTTGCCAAGTTCTTTGTGATTGAAATATTTCTTGCTGTAGTTGCTGCCGTTGGCAATTGTTGAAATAAATGAATCGGCGTCGGCTTATTTAGTATGGCGAGTTCCGTGGCTAAATAGAGACAAAAAATGGCAGATCTTGAGTGATTCAAATAGTCTATGAGAGTAATGAATTCTCGTCACCGTCGGAAGCTGACCCGAAAATTAAATTTGCTCTATGCAAAAGTCCAGGTTACGTAAGGATAAGATTGGCGGCCTCAGCAACGACGCCGAACTAGGCAGTAATTCATTTTAGTTTGGAGAGCCTTGGGGTCCTGTAAGATCATGCATCGTTTCATCTTTTTTCTTGGGAATAGTGGTGGGTCGTTTGTATCAGGCCAAGTTAGCGGGGGAGGCCTCTTTTTATTAAGTCTTGATAAGCTTTCGGGGCTGGCTGTCTAGGCATTGAAAAAGTTTGCTTGAATCTTTTTTAATTAAAAGGACTGCCAAAATGACTCGTAAGGCATAATGGGCACTTGAGGCATAAACCTTTTTTCATCTGCTCGCTAGACAGGCTAAATCTCCATGGATATAGAAAAGTAAATAGGCAGCTGTAATAGAGTGTAGAAGAGTGCAAGTTTTTGTTTAAGAGTATCAGAACGACACTGGATGTAAATCGAGATTTCATATATTTAAGGCTCAAAAACTACGGGATGATGATGGGGCTATTGCTCCTGCTGTAGAATTAGCCCGAGAGGTTAGCATTTTTGTCTTTATCGCAGGTTTTAAGCGCTGACTATTATCATGAAGCTTCCGATAGCAAAGACCTCTTGCTGCCTCAGCGCCAAGATGAACTGATTGGGAGAGTCTGTCTGCCTAAGCTAGCGAGTAAGGCGGCTGCTGAAGGTAAACACAATCGCCTCCAAATGTGTGACTAGTGATGAGAAGATTGGGAATTTCCAATGAATTAAGTGACAATTTTAATTAAAAGTGAGCACAAGAGAGCCAATATGACCAATATTTTATGCATCCATGAGCAGAGCCTTTGTGCTTCAGATATCACGATCAAGTTGCGCATCCCTAGCTTCACAAGGGAAGAGTGAACAGATGATTAGGTGAGATATTTATAGAGAACCGGTATCAAATTAAATAATTAAAGAAGACATTATATCATCTACTTTGAATAGCATTCCTCCGACCATATTGCTCTCCGATCATCCTCAGTCACAGGATCCCAAGACCAACGATTTTCTATCAATACCCCTTAAGCATCCACTATCCAGATCCCTCTATTCACCAGATCCATCCAAATACATAGCATATCTACTAACTCCAAGTTGCCAGTATTTCATCCCCATGGTCGGGGTATATCCCATCACACCACGTCGAAAGCTCCCTCATCAATAACAACAATTACACAATCACCCTACATAAAGGATGCCAATCCTTCAATATAGAGCCCAGTCCACTAGGATACCATTTCATAATATCTTAGAGCATATTCTTTGCCAAGCATTACTCCAGGTGTAGGTTCTTGTTAAGAAACAGGACCCAATGCTAAAGGAAGCAGGAGGGACACAGGTTCATAGCCCATTTCAGGTTTATTCCCATTTTCCAGACGGTAACTATTGACTAGCTCAGTTCCATAGATATCAGCAAACAAGTTTAAATCACATATTATAATACCAGGTCCAACATTTGTAAAAGAAGGGCGCTTTGAGGCAGAGAGAAATACCTTTGCGAAAGAGCTTATATAATAGTGTTCTAATAGCTCCAAGGGTAAAAGAGCTCGAAGCAGTAGCCAAGCTAAACCTAGCAAACATTGCTAAATTGCCTCAAGCAGTTGCTCCCATTGCATAATAGCTTTTTCAAGATCAGCAAGTATCCAGGATCACATAAGTATAGTAATTTACCGAAGATTATCATATCCTTAGCCCCAATAGAATTTTCCAATCTCCCACATGTAAAGAGCCTTCTGGAGAACAGATTCGATTGATACCCAGTGATCATCATCTGGAAATACTTTACCACATAGCCAAGAAAATCTCCAGCCCTCCCAAATGACAAGGCATGTATTCAAGTTGAACCAAAGGCCATAATCACCACCAGAAGTCTTTTCTTCCAGATATAACAAAATGATACTTCGACCCTCATCATCTGGATCTCCAGGGTACGTATCATTATTAAACCACTCTGGTTTAGGTTGTTCGTATTCTGGGGTCAAAAGAACTTCTGAATCGAAGTCCATGGCGAGTTTTGATTTAAGAAAATTGAATGTTGAGGGGGGGCAATCTAATTTGAAGCAGGAGCAGGAAAAAGAGAAGTTGTGAGAAAGGATGACAGCTGTTATATACACGCGGTACACCGCCGCTTCAGTTGGGCGTCATTACATTAGTGCTGGTGAGGTTAGCGCTTTTGCTGCTTCTTTAACTCACTGTTCAAGTACTGATACAATGACAGCGAAACGGCCCCCAAGTCTACATCAATCAATGAATACAACGTCACATAGGTTGAATTCTCTGCATGGAATAAGCACGTTGTTGAGTTGTGCGATCATCTGGACTTTGGGCAATATATCTGTGCTAGGTTATTACCAATTCATCCGTTTTAGCATCTGATAATCACTCCACTGACATGGATGACTGCAGACCACCTGGTGGTGTGTACAGATACCCACTTCAAGTACACGCACTGAAGGTTTGCGAATGTAGTGCTCCATCGTGGTCGTGGTTGGCCCTTCGCAGCCCGCTTAAATGGCCCAAGCGACAAGTCCTTATCGACAAGTCGCTCGAGATCCTGGATGTGGAAGCGACGGACCTCAAGGGGTTATCAATGACCAGATCGCTCCTGGTTCGCGGAATCGTATTAAGAGTCTTGGTCAAAGGACCCGAGAGCTCTTTGATGGGATCACAAGCCGACGGTCCGAGGTTGTCTGAGCCGTTGACGCGACTAATGCTACGAATGACGAATGACGGAGCACAGTGATTCACGACATAAAACTACCGGTTGCACCACGGAAAAGGGGAAGTGAACACTCCGCTAATGCGTAGTGTAGCTGCAATGTTTGTGCCTTGTGACAAACGATCCATAGCAGGTGCAAGCAGGTGCCAGCAGCAAACTTGTTTACTCACATCATCTCCATCAACCGTGTGTTCTTTTCTTCTCCGCACACTTTCTTCGGCACCTTTACATCTCGTATGTTCAGCAATTGGACGACACGATTCCGCCAGCGATCATGCCCCCTGACGGCGAGTCTTCCCGGCTTCTAAGTCTCCCCAGAGAGCTGCAAATATAGATTGTCGGGCATGCCATTCCTCGCCGCGTCGTCTTTTTCTGCACTTTGGTGAGCATCAAGCCCAAAGCATCCTCGAGCGTTGTGAACTTGCTTTTGTCTTGCAAAACGATTCATGACTTGGTGCTCTTCCACTTCCACGGTGGATACCAGATCAAACCCATCGCAGAATCCTTTGAGATTTCGTCGGAGTTGTCGGAGCCTGTTTCAGACCTATGGAGACTCCATCCGACCAACGACACGCTCTGCGTCATAGCATCGATGGTGCCAACTGATGCGCCGCTTCGGACCTCGGGAGACTTGCCCAAGAATGGGTTTGTTTGGCCAAGCCCCAGCACGAACAGAATCGTCAAAACCGGCTACATGGGGAAGGGTCGCGTTTCGATCCCAGCCCAGCGCGTTATCAACTACTTCCTGCAGTGGCCGAGGCTCGACGACAGTGGCATGCACGGGGAGGCGGACAAGATCGGAGGGTTCCCACTCGACACATTTCCGAACCTCGAGACAACCGACAGAAATGCACACCTTGGTCCGCTCCACATCGGCAAAAGATGGAAGTCAACACACCCATGGGCAGTGCCCAGAGCTCTCTCAAACGACGGATACAATATGCGCGACGGGCGGCATGTCCAGCCCTTCATCGGCACGCATGGCTACTCGGACACATCTCTGGCCCATGGCGGACAGTGGGCAGGCTTTCGACTATTCACCAAGACGGGCGTAGTCCAGTTTACGCCTCTCGACTGGTGTGATGTTGAGCAAGCCTTTGATGTTTGCGCTACACTTGCTGCCGATGGAGAGCTGCACCGCACGCTGATCTTGATCAAATGCGCCATGCCCGGGTTCGTGGCTCGCGTTTGGATCGACCCGCCTGCTGACCAGGGCTCAAAATACCACTGGGTTGATGTTCGACCGGCTAAGCATGACGATGAGGACCTGACGATGCGAGGCATTACCAGGATCTGGGCCATGGTTCGCCACCGAATACGAGAGCAATTTGTGTGTCCGGCATACGAACTGTCTGCTTGGTCAGAGTCTGAAATGTGATCGACTAGGCGCACCATAGGTGCCATGGCGGGAGCTACGGCCGGATGCCACTGTTGTGGGCAGCAAGAAATGGGCGTGATGTGATTGTAAACTTGCTACTTGATGCAAACAAGGTTGATCCAAATAGGATGGATATGTATGATGGAGATGGGCAAATGATCATGGACACCATAGCTTTGCCAAGTTTGTGTTATTGGTAGGCAAGAAGGATGATTCCGGATATCGGTGTGGAGGATGGTGGAGGATGGAAAGGTAGGCGTTTAGAACGAGTATGGCGAAGCTTTTGAAGCCATAGCGGAAGCACCCTTGGCTAAATCCTCTGTCTGTTTTTCTGCACTTCGTATGAGTCATGAATAGAGGGTCAGAGAAGAAAAATGAATGTCTTTATTCATGTGACGAAAGCCACTGGATACAGATGAATTTAGAAAAGCAACTATGATTTTAAGCCTGTGCCGCAGCGGGGTGGTGATTTGGACTCTGCGGCCCTTTTTTTTATTATATGGTGCCTGCTGTGATTGAAATGATGGCGAGTGACTAGAAGCATGGGGTGCTCACTGGGTACAGGCTTGGAGGTGGTCATTGAAAAGAAAACTACAAGTAACCTCCTAGCCAAGACCTTAATTTCTTGACTGAATTTACCCTAAAACGCTAATCCCATGTATATCATCTTATCTTGATCACTATCGAAAGGCTGAGCAGGAGTCCCATTGTAAACGCTATTATTGTTTCCGGCCTTGTGTCAACCACTAATTGTATCCTTCTCGAGGGAGAAGCTACCGTCATTAGAAGAGGCAGTATTAAATAAAATCGAAAACATCTTCTTATTTGAGAATGACATGACACCAACAGACGACATGGGTACAAACTAAATTACACCCCGTTTGTATTTGCTTCATATGTGTCCCTCCTAGGTGCTAGAAAGCATCGACCGTTTTTTGCTTTTACCATCCAGGTACCTTTCGCCCATTCCGGAACTTGGTCTCAGAGGTTTCAATCTCCCAGTCTCCCCATTTCTTGTATTCGCTTCGCCGAAGAAACGTAACCGTCAAGATGCCTCTTTCTTTGCTCATAGCACGCATGGGCTTCATAAACTTCTTGTTGCTGTCCCGCTCAGTTAGTATCAAGTGCTTCAGCTTGGGAACCCACTCTGGGTGCTCCAGCAACTGCTCCATCGCCTTTCCTGAGAGCTCGCTGTCGCCGCCGCAGGTGGTGAGTTCGATCGAGGTCAGCATGGGGCAGTTCTCAAACAGGGCAGCCAGGACGTCGTCGGTGGGTCCAGAGGTAGATAGGCCTTGAATCTTGATGGATTTCAGGCTGGGGCATGCCTTTGCCAGGCGGATCATGGCCTCTGGTGTCAGCGACATTGCGCCGTTGTGTGCGCCGTAGCTAACGTCCGTGTGGTCAAAGGCAAAACGATGGAGCTTCTGGGAAACGTGGCCTCGGGTTCCCAGCGCCAATATATCATCAATGTGATCGCTTAAGAATGCCGCGTCAGTAACACAGGAGCTGCCGCACAGAGAGGCAGGCCTTTCTTACTCGGTCAACACAAACTCATATCCAAAGCTGATGGTGCGGGTAGACGTTCCGATTACCCGCTGGAACATTCCATCCCAGTCATGCTTGCTGCTCCGAAAGGAGGCATGGGCCTGGCCCTTGGAGATAGGAATCGGCACCCTCTTCTTCAAGGGCCGGACAGCAGGGCTCTCCTCGGCGACGGGCTCCGGCAGCTTCCTCTTCAGGGGGGTGGTCTTGGGGCCGGCGGGGACTTGAACAACAGAACCCGGCTCCTCCTGTTTTGTATTTTGAGAGACGGCGGGTTGCGATGGCTTCTGTGCAGGAGAAAAGAATGAAGTGATCTTGCCTGTTTTGATTGCCGACATTATGCCAAACAGCGGAGGAGTACTCTTTATTTCCTTTTTTGTTTGTTTTCAAATCGGAATACTCTAGGGAGCGGGATGAAGTCCCCTTGCATAACGGGTGCTCGACGCGTTGACATTATTTCGCGCGTCAGTGCGGTCGGAAAAGTGTCGGCAAAGTGTGGTTGCTGGGTATGGCTAGGTTGCTCATTGCTTTTGCGAGCCGGATGCTAAATCAGCGTGGGAATTGTGCTCTATAGGGTTGGAACACGACTCTAAAGCCTACATGGATAGTATATTTTTTGAATATTACGCGTTTTTGGCGTCTTCGAAACCCAGAACCCGGCAATTGTCCGCTTTTCTACTATCGCGCTAGGTGTCCGCCGCGCACTCAGAGAAGCGCCAGCGCGACAAAATTGGTGAGACAATTTATGTGTATCGAATAGTGTTACGAGCTTTAATGACTTGACTGCATGTGTTCGGGTAGGGTTGCGACGACCCCTGCCTGTACTAGTACTTATGACTATAATGGCTTATTCTATGCCGGCACAGAGCTGCCCATTGTTTTGTGCTACCAGAAAGCGGAGGAATAGACGATTGAGCAAGCATTCTGAATAGAGCGGACATGCCTGTGCGTACTCACGGCACTTGATGTGCCGACGCCAAACCCTTTTTCCACATCATTTGTTTACTAAGGCCAAACCAGCAAGGCCGAGACCTAGGGTGGCGGGCTCAACCTATCAACAACTCGCACCCCAGGACGCTACCGTTCAGCCGTAACGCCACCGCAGCGGGATAAGAACAGTGGCCACTCACTGCCAAAAATGCAAATCAAAGCTCCCACCTCGCCATTCCCTGCTCTCCCTTGCTTGCGCCGGGTTTCGTGCCAAGACTTTGAGCCATTTTACTTGCAAGCTCACCAGAACAGCCTCTGCTGCCCCGGAATCGCAGGCGTTGAAAGATGAGGAAGCTCATTCGGCGGTTCAAGGATAACGGGGATGGCGGCAAGATCCGCAAACGGGGAAGCGGTCAGGGCTCCGACGTCAACGTCAACGTCAATGCCAGCGACAACGCCAACGACGGCTTCGATACGGCCAGTGCAAAGTATCCAGTTGATCCGAATTATCGGCCACCTCAGCCTTCGATAAAGACTGCACCGGCAAAACATGAGGAACCATCGCCGACTCCCGGTCCTCAGGATGAAGTCGGAACATTCTCCGGCTTCGATTCCTGGCTCACCAGCTTCACGCCAGACCCGCAGGAGAATGTCGGCGCCACGGAGCTGCCAGTCCAGCCGGTAGAAAAACTGGCGTTGCACATGGAAGGTTCGTTTTCAATCCGTCATCATCAACCTGTCACCTGCGCGATAAATTGAGTCTCACCACGCAGTGTTATCTAGGCTTTCCGCAAGCAGATTACATTAATGTCGTTTTGCACGGAGTCCGGAAGCCCAGCCACGCCAACAAGTTTGAGGTGTGCATCCAGGGGCCATGGTACATGACGCTCAAGCAGGTCTCCCAGCTGCTCAAGGAGAACCAGTTTGAACCGCCCTTGTCTGCCAAGCACGCCATCGTTGCTGACCCTGCCTGGAACGGCTCCAGGGCCCTGCCCAAGGAGTTTGAAATTCTTGCCGTCGATGGAGAGTCGTGCTATGATATTGATGCGCCTACAGGGCTGCTCATTAACAAGGATGAGCCCATCGGTAGGTTCAACAGCACTCTCCGTCGCCTGAAAATCCAATGCCAAGATGGCAAGGTCCTGGCCACCTCGTTCCCGGCGCAGCTTGAAATCTCATTCATCCGGACCCTGAGGCTGCCGGAGAATAGTGCCGTAATTGATCAGCCAGCTGGCGTCGGCCACATTCCCGTCTCAAACATTGCTTGCATCAAGAACAAGCTGGAAAACTCTGGCAATCCCAGCCTGATAGACATGGCCCGCAAGGGCGGCGTGTTCTTCCCCATGTACCAGAGAGAGGCCATGTTCATGTGTTTCAAAACCACCATCGACGCCTTTGCTGTCCGCCCCTTTGTCGGCGGCGTCAATGCCGTTTCGGGTCTTCCCTGGAGCGTGCCGACGTCTCAGCGGTCAAACAAGCAGGACTACATCGCGGCCCCGCCGCAGAAGTTTGTTGACGGCATCACCGTCGCGCAGGACACGGTCAAGCAATTCATAGCCATGCCACTGGGCTCGGGGTACTCTGTTGAAAAGCAGGTGACGGGCAAAGAAGACGTTGGCGGTATTCAGCTGGAAATTGTACCCGGCAACCAATGGCGAGTTTCGCCGCCAGGCATAGCCTTTGGGCTGGAAGACACGCCACGGGGCCTTCAGACGGAGGTTGTGGTTCTCAGCTGGAAGGATCTGAGCGTGGACGAGAAACCCATCGCGGACATGGATGACAAAGTGGGCGACTGGATCCAGGAGCATCGCCCTGTTTACATGCACCATCTGTACAACTCGCAGCTCACGGCTCCATCCAGCACCGGCCATGGATACGGGGGTGTCCCCTGGGTTCCCGGAGGAAATGTGAGCATGACGGCCGTGTACCCTCTAAACATTACCGTGGTATACACCGATCACGGCGCGAACCGCACCAGGTCTGTGGAATGGCTGCCCTGGTGGACGGCTGAACAATGCCTGGCGGCGCTGTCAGACGCAGATGTCAAGATTAACGGTCAGGACCCTTGCAATGGGTCCTTCAAGGTGATGCACGAAAGCAAGCAGCTTGGCGCCAAAACGCTGCAGGAGGAGGGCGTGCAGGACCACGCCATCATTTCGGTCTTGAACCCTCAGACTCCTTACCAGAACACTCCCCAGCCAGCACCGGCGCCGGCGCCTGTATATCCTTCGGGCAACTATCCACCATATCAACTACCTACCCAGAATCATCCAATATCCCAACCACAACCACAACCACAGCCTGAAGAACTACAAAGCTCGCCAGATCCCGTAACCTTTGATTCGTACAAGATCGATTACGGTGACGCAGGCGCTAGAAAGTCACGCTTCAGCATTTCGCTCCCGTTCAGTCGCAAGTCGTCACAGCCTGCCGAGTTGAGTATGGCCCCTCAGCGGCCTCCGGCGGGATACATGGGAATGCCAGTCCCACGTGTTGATGGCAGGGCTCATGCAGCCCCGTATCAGCCATCTCCTATGATGTACCAACCGACAGCCCCTGTTGCCCAAGAAGCCCAACAGACAACAGGAGCGGTTTCCTACTCGCCGGCTGCTTATCGCCAATCTTATACGCCTCCACCAACCACGGCAGCGTACCCAGCGCCCATGCAGCAGTATCAGAGCAGTCCGTCTCCGGTATCATCCCCAGCGCCTATACCACAATACCAGAGCAGTCCAGTCACGGCACCGGCACCAGCTTCGCAGGGCTATTCTTCCCCAAGTTATTCTTCGCCGGGTTATTCTTCTCCAGGCTATACCGCACCGGGCTATTCTTCGCCAACCTATTCTTCGCCAACGTACCCCTCGCCAGGCTATTCCTCCCCCCCTATACCATCAAAACCGGTACAACAGCAACAGCAACAGCAACAGCAACAGCAACAACCACAGCAACAACCACAGCAACAAAATCAACCACAGGGCTATTCCTCACCAGGCGTATACGGCTCCTTCCCGCCTTCGCAACCCGCGCGACTGTCTATTTCGCCGGCAGCAGAACAAGCGCAACCCGCGTGGCAATCCTATTCACCGCCATCGAGACAATCAGAGACCTCGTACAGCCCCTATTCGCCATCCGTCCCATCTTCAGCGACAACGTATCAGACGCCGACCATTGCAGACTCGGCAAGCTACCAGGGCACCCCGAGCCCGATTACACCAGCTCGTACCCCTGCACCAAAGCCCCAACCAAAAGTAGAGTAAGTACATCCTGTCGCAGTTACAGTCCGACTCAGTGCTAGACCTTTGCTAATCAGTCTCCTTGCAACTTGTAGCCAAGTGGGTTGGGCAATGGGCATCGCTGCCGGTTCGCGCATCCGCCAAATCGTCCACAAGGATCCATTTTCCCCATCTGCATGGTGCAAGGCCCGGGGCACCATGCTCAGCGTTCAGATTCTCAACGCCATCGCTTTCGAGTCGCTGACGGGAATGCTGGCGCCACCGACGCCCATTACACCGGAGCTGTACAAGCAGAAGGGGTTGCCGTTCTACGAGTCGTACGGCGACGCGGCCGCCACTCACGATCCATACGATTCTGTAGGCATCAAGAGCGTGGGAGAGATTGACGCCTTGGAGGGAAATATCCATCTCGGAGCTACTTTCAACGGCTCAACCAAGGTGGGATGCACTTGCTGCGGGAAAATGCTGTGTGATTCAATGTGAGTGTACTATCCGAGAAACATCTCAACGCATGCGCTGACTGTTATTAAGCATCCGGCCCTGCAATCACACATTCTGTTCGTCATGCATCACCAACTACATGACGAGCTACGACAACGCGGTTTTCTGCCGCATCTGCAGCACCCGCGCGACCAAGCTCGTTGGCTTTTCGGCGCCCATGGCTCTTCCAGGCGAAGACCGCGTCGACTTTAGCGATGTGAAGGTCATAACAAGTAAGCCCGCCGGGGGTGCCATTAGCTTTTTCAGCATCTACGAACTGGATGCGGGACAAGATGCGACACAGCATGAAATGCATGGCGGACAGAACAACGACGCTTTTGGAGTTGTGTATGAGCTTGGTTAAGTGACGTGATCGATGACTATAAGGACCATAGCTAGGAATTAGGCAGCGCATCATAAGGGAGCTTTAATGCCAATATAGCTAATGTTGCAGGGTATGCCCTTGAATGGATCGAATTGTTAATTTGAGCGGAACGCATACGTCATGCCGAAGAGATAAAATTTTTGAAACTCTGCGTGGGCAGTGGATATTGGTTCACGGTTGGCTTATGTTAACATGGCGCAAAGGGTGTTGGGGAATTGCCTTCTGGGACAGCTCGCTCAAGCATGTACATTTGCCAATAGGCTGCCCTTTCTTAGCCAGGACCAAGAAAGAAAATTTCTTATTGCCAGATACTGCAAAGCCGGGTAGGATTAGCTTTTTTGCTGCCGTACTCCGCCATCGGGACTTGAGCTTGTCGTGAATGGCCTTGATTTTGGACACGTCAGTCCCCTACATCCTGGGCATCGGTAATTGCGGTGACGAAGCTGGCCAGTAGCTTAGCTCCGGTATTCAGCTGATTATGTTTCTGCTGTAGTAACGAAATCATTGGTTGGTGTTCGGAGCGGGTGGCACAGGGTGGATTCTTTGTTCTTGCGCCGTCGTGCGCCATGAGTAAGTCTGTGCAACACCAGCACTCAGCCCTTCCACCCGGGAACTCATTTCGCAATCTACTTCTTTCATCGCCCGAGGTAGAGATAATCATATGAAGAAATGGGCTCTTCCTTGTCACCTGAGATGGCCACTCAACATCTGATGTCGATGATGTGGATGAGCATGGTAATCATGGCGGGCTTAGCACCCAGCATCCATGGACAGGCCCAGATCCAGTTGTGCGCACACTTACAATGACCTTTACTATAAATTTGGCTCCAGTGAACTGGTTCGACACATTTTGGAGCCCGAAATCAAATTGAGAGTCAACGATGACGTCCCCTATCGACGAGCTACAGGTTGTATGCCGTCGCTCTGCGATATGTCGTGCGACCAAGCCACTAATACTTTTTACCCGGTTAGCTTTAGCTCAGTTTGATCCTAGCCGCGTCAGTCACCGGCGGCCCACGGCGCGTCCTGCGCAAACCGGCAGCAGCGCCCAAAAGCTAGCTGGCATCAGCAGGGGTACCTACCGCTCCGCTGCGGCTCTGCTGTATGTTCTGGCCCACACGTAAACGAAACATGACGGCACCGTGCACTAGCTCTGGGGCTTTGCTAGTAGCAATCACTGTGGATACTTTACATGGGTAAATGATGGAAGAATTGGGCGTATGACGGGACGGGGCGCTGTAGACGCCGCGTGAACGAGCCTGTAGAGGAGTGGCTGTCTTGTGGGCTGTTTCAGTCTCTATATTGCAATGTCTTGCGCTTGGACAGGAAATCAAGCAATTCTGTCCATCAGAGTATCTAGAAGTCACCCTGGGAACGCCTCGTTGCGAAGCTTTGTAAATGCTTCCAAAATGTCCGCCAATCGCTTGACCTTGGGTGTCGCCCCTCTTCACGAGGACCTCGGATCAGGGAGAGTCAAAATAGCACATCCATTTATTCAGCTTGGCAGAAACCGCCTGGTGGCTGGCGAATGATTGGATAGGGTTGGCCAGGAATGGTCCAGGCCATTTTCTTTGTTCCCAGGGGGAGGCTGATGAGTAAGTTGGTGTAACAAGGCTGACCCCCAGCCCCTCACCCCTTGAGATTATTCTCCCTACGCTCTTCTTTCCTCATCAGCCTTCCCGAAAACGACATGTCTGTGTCTCGAGACTTCTCGGTGCTAAGTAAAGTGGTCCCCGCCTACGATGGCGAACCGTTGTCTGACGGGGACTTTGCGTACCTGAACAGTCGTCTTGGGCGTTTCAGCCATACTGCCAAGGTGCGAGAAAGTGCGCTGAAGCGATTCGAGAAGTCAGGACAAGACCAAAAGGTGTACTCAAATGTCATTCCTGACCCAATCGAACCCTGCCCTGAAAAGGCCCATCTCTATCGGCCAATAGAGTATCCCTTTCACGCTCTTTATCTCGAATGCGAACCCTCTTCTCAATTCCTTGCGCAGCAGCACCGAGAAAGAGAGCGCCTCATGTACCAGCAGGCGCACCGTCCCTTTGGCCGACAACAAACGCTCCCGTGGGATAGCACAGTTGATCTCGACCGCAACGCTTTCAACAACGTCCGCAACCGATGGGTGAATCAAGGCATATGGTGCGAACAGGATTTGATATTGATCAGGGCGAAACCGTGTTCTGGAGAACATTTTGAGTCGGTTGTCGAGAAGTACAATAGGTGGGGCCTTGGGAGCTTCTGCACCGAACCTCAGGTGACGTTTTTCCCTGCCTCTGTCAAGCCCGCGCCTAAGGAGTTTGCACTATCTCGGAGAGATGAAGCGACCAGCTCAGAGGGCGTTGAGGAGGGGGTTTCCTTGAACCAGACAGGCCGCGATCCTATCGGTTCCCGCCCCTTTCACCAGTTCCTCTCACAGCTGCCCGACGAATTTCGCTGGATCCAGGACGAGATGAGCTACATAGCCCCAGGAGTGCCTGTGGATGTGCAGCGTATGGCATATCTTGACCTGAGGATGCGCTGGATGACGGAAGGCTTGTGGAACGAGAACTGGGGCCATTTCTTCCCTGGGTTCTTGTGGGCGAGCGAAGAGCCCGGAGCCGAGGAGAGGTTCAATGCCCCGTTGTCAAGGAGTCCGTCACCTGCCATCACACCCACCGTAGCTGAAGCATTTGGCCACGGCTCCGCAGAAAGCATGTGTATGTTGACGGAAGCGGCTGTTACCTTTGGGGGCCCAATAAAACCACAGGACAATCATGTCGGCCCTTTGCTCAAACGCCCAAGATGCGACGACGACGACGACGACCCAGACGACCAAGACAACCGACCCACGCAGCACCCGAAACTAACCCAAGACCCAGAGTCCGGGGCTTATACGTCAACACTGCTGCCTTGCAGCGAATAGCTCCTGCTAAAATACGACAGGGCCCGAGTTCTTGTTTCATGAGCTTGGTCTGCGAACCGCTGTTTCGAGATTGACAAATCTCACAACCATCGATCCGGTGTTGAGATGAAATATACCCAGGGCTGGTGGAGAGGTGATACTAGTTCGCATGCTGAAACCAGTGATATTGGCATAGTGAGGAGGGAAGAGTTTTTTTCTTGCTTGTTTAGGTTTCAATCTTGTCATCACTTGTGAGGGGAACTTTGTCACCACGGCCTTTTTTATTGTATTCCGTAGTCTCGTATAGTTGGCCATTCTGGTTGACTCCATCCAGCCCCACCTCTACGGTCTTTTGAATTCATAATGCATCCTTCAAAGTTGTTGTTCGGTCAGCAAATATGGAAAGTCAGCAGGCATATAGAACAGCCAAGTCGAAAGAGCTTTTTGGTGCTCCAACCCAAAAGGACGCGATCCCGTGTCTGGCGTTTACGCAGAAAGGCAGCCCATGCAAGAAGGCCGTAAGCTCTAACGGGCAGGAAATCCTATCGACCGTGTCTCAAAGCTTCGATAAGACTAGTATAGTCGAGGAGTCTCCTGTTCACTCTAGTCGCGTTGTCGAGTTGCTTGAAGATTTGGCTTGTCTCCTCATTTGCAACGTGGGGCACACCAGTCGTCAAGATGACGAGCAATCCGATCGCATCCACGATATTACGACTCTTCTGAAGAGCAGGCTCAAGGAGTCTGATTTCTCAAAAGCCAAGTTGAGAAAAGAAGTTTTGGCCAAACTGCAAGAAGAAGCATCGCCCAGTGGTGCCAAGGACGAGTCTGACAATGACAAGCCTGACGGTAGCTCTGGTGATGACGAAGATGGAGCATACCGCACCCAAACTACCGAACCTCAGATACCACAGGTCAAAGGGAGTAACAGCACTCGGAAGAGCTCTGACACTTCCAGAAACGGTCTTGCCACGCCTCCCAAGCCGCCGCCACAGATCAACCTTCCCAATTCTTCACTCGTGGTCGATGATGTACAGACGCCAGAGTCGGCCATATCAACACAACCCAGCCCCGTCCTCTCTCCCCCACCAACGGATTCCAACATGACCTCCATTGGAAGCAATCGCCAACACCAACGTCGCACTCGATCTTCGCCCCGGAAAGAATACGACAGCCCCACACGAGGACCTGCAGCCCGGGTAGCCGCCCGACGCGATCGAGCTTCACATTCGCCAGACTTGTTCGAGGGGCTCAGCGCTCCGAGTCTCGCCGATTTTGTTGTCAGCGACTCTGCCATAGACAGCGACTCCAGCAATGGCGATGGCGAAATTGAAGAAGCATCCACGGATGACAGCGATTTGAACGATGAAATTGGTCGCTCCCAGCCCAGCCAAGATGTAGAATTGGAGGCAGAATCCTCCGACGAGGAAATACCTTTGGAAGTTGTTCAGTAGGGAACACAAGACATGAAATTCCACAACCCGTTAGACAAGGTCAAGGGCCTGGTCGATGACCTTTTAAAGCACATGCGGAAAGTACCCAGCCCCAAGACGCTCGAATCAGGATACATCTACTGGTTCCTACAAAAGTCTGGATACTGGAAGATTGGCTTCACCCAGTTGGAGCTGTCTCGTGACGACCTGGATGCCGTCGCGACCATCGACAGCGGGTCCAAGAGGCTCTGGAAGCGGATCAAGCAGCAGGAAAAGCTGTGCGAGTATCAAACTACGGAGCAGTACGCCATGTACATGCCCTGCGCCGCACGGAGAATAGAAAGCATGATCCACCAGACGCTGCGCCGCGAAAACACCCTTGTCAAGAAATGCAGAGCCATTACTTGCACAACCAAGCACAAGGAATGGTTCAAGATGACCGAGGAAAAGATTCTCAAGGTGGTCCGGGTCTGGAAAGAAGAGGCAGTAGGAGTCGAGTAAATTGGTTTAGAATTCATAATGCTAATTCGCGTTCGCTTTCGGTAACAAACTTCATAATCAACGATATGTAGGTCCTCCAAGGCTAGATTTACCGACGAAGAGAAAAGAAGAAGAGAATGTACATGAACCGGTCATGAAAACCGAACTGAAATCTAGGCTCTACCCGTCGCCCTCCATGAAAGAAAAGAAGCTGCGAAAAGAAAAGAAAAAAAAGCTTTTGGGTAAAAATAAAGGAAAATGGGATATAGAGAAGAGAATAAATCGTGATAAATACATAAAAGTCTATGTGTCTTTGATCTCAAAGCCAAGTCTGCAAGCTCTCTCGAAGCTGCCCTGGTTTCACAGCGAACTTTGCTGCGTATTTTCTGTAAAAAGGGGGAGGGGGGGTATCCATGGTGGAACATTTTCATCATGTCTCGCGTAAAAAAAGGAAGCATTTCGGGGCTGCAACGCAACTCCCATCATCGCCGCTTGTGTCGAAATCTGGCGAGGAAGGGAGTCAGGTAGATGCCCTTTAATCTATCCCGCAAATAATGATTGAAGCCGTACGTGAGCGCGTTGGCGAGCCCCACAAACTGCGTAGAGACTTGCAGAGCGGCGGATACCTCGGGGGAGGGCGCATGGCCAGATGCTTGCATCAGCCGGTTGATGACCCCGGGGATCCAGAGTAGCACGTAAAGAAAAGGGTATGCGTTGAGCAGCATCATCCGGCTGATTTCGCGCTCGACCTGGCGAGCGTCGTGGCGGATGGGAAATTCGCTGTTGTTTGTGTGCAGGACGTTGACCTCTCCGTCGGTGGCCTCGTTGACGGTGGTGGTGGCGGCTTGTGCGTTGGCGTCCGAGTGTAGTTCCCTCGTCATGATGAGGGCGGGCGTGGCCTTGAGGATGGTGCTAGCTCGTGCAGGGGCCTTGACAGGAGGCAGTTCCGAATTCCGATGCGGTCTGTGTCGGTCCAGCTCCCCCCCTTCCAATCGAATCATGTCGAAGTCCTGGGCGGTAAGCCTTCTCTCGTCGGACCTCTTTCCGTTGTCGTCTCGTCGTCCTGAGCTGTCGCTGAGATTCGCCTCTTCGTCCTTTGCGACCCACAAGCTCGGCGATCGTTTTAATCGTGACCAGACAGAGCCTTGCGAATCTGCACTCGATGAATTGTATGACGACTTTTCTTTCCTAGAGGTTGGGTTGACGTGGCATCGAAGATACATCCAGATGATGAGGTAGATGGCGATGGTGCAGAAGATGACGAGGAAGCGCCAGACATAGGTCATGGCATATCGAAGATCGGTGCGGTCCACTGATATCCAGCACCAGTTGCCGCCCACGGGCACCATTTCATCCATGACGGAGGGGATGACGCTCGTGATGACCGGAATGACCCACACGGAGAGGCAGATGGCGACCTTGCTCTTCTTGGACGCCGTCGGCATGTATGCTCTTCTGGTGACGGTGAGCAGTATCACCAAAGCTATGGCGAGAATAGAGAAATCAGATGCCTGGACAGACAGCTGTCCGATCAGCCCGTTGACAGTGCATGGTGTGCCCGCACGCAGCTCCCCGGTCTCGACGTAGATGCCGCCCGAGATGGAGTTGTTAAGCGAGTTGATGAAATCTATCAAGAGTCAGCTCGGCTAGATCAAAACCAAGCCCTCCTCTCTGAATGGAGGGTCCGACTGCAGAAGGCTGCTTACCGGCCACGGCAAGGTTCAGGACCAAGGCTTGGCGAAAGTTGAAGAATTGACGTCTGTATATGATGAAGGAAATAAGTACAAGGCCTGTCGCAACGCACGAGATGACGCTGGCCGCTAAAGTGACGGACGCAATCACTTCTATGGCCATTCTACACCAGCCCGGAGTGCCATTCTCGCGGGGTCGATTCTTGGAGGCTTGGCCAGGTGGAGGAGGACGATTGCCAGGGCAGAGAGATGTTTCTCTGTTTTTGTGGATGGGCTCCAGCAGCAAGCAGGATGGCAAGTCCGCCCATAAGGCCCGAGCGGGATGCTCGATATTAATGAAGCGGAGGAGGCCCCACGGGGCCCTACAGCGTTACTATTCTGATATTGCCAAGCTGGCGTCCCTAATGAGACGAGCCGATCACTTCGGATACGATGGATCAGAATGGAGAGATTGCCAGGGTCAACGTTGCGAATTGTGCAATTCCACACTTCCTTCCCATCCGCCTCTCACGACGAATTTCTGTTCGTGGAAATTCATCCAGCAGATCAATCTATTAGAGTTTTCGTCCCATGGCGTCTCATCACATTCGCGAGTTTCAGTTTAACAGGCGAGATCGATACCATTGCGGCCCAGCCAATCGAGAGCCGCAAGCCGGGAAAATAGGCGCAGGGGTCCGCCCAATACGAGGGTGGCGATTCGCGACCCCGGTGAGGCCGACGGGCCTGACGGGGCTGACGGGGCTGACGAGGGTCCGGCGAGGGCATTCGCCCGAAGCAGCATCGCGCCACGTCACGGAGCCGGGATCGCGCTGCCAAAATTGCCTTTTAGGCGAGCACGTCCGCCTCAGAACCATCTGACATATAATGAAGGGTCAATCCTGCAGCGGATTGAGTATGCATCTTGATTAATTCCGCGTATCCTCGACTCGAATTGCCCGTTCTGACCCCCCGGCGCGCTGTGACAGCCTGTGACAGCTCAACGGTTTGTGGGCATTCCGACATGCCAGCTTGGCCCCGGCATTCCGTTCAGGGGGTCGGAAGGCCATCCGATTCTGGGGGAGTGAGTTTGGGCCACCTATGAATGTGAATTGCTCCCTCCGCACGGCCCTTGCCTCGAAGTACGACAGTTACGAACCTGCATGCATAACATGTAACATGTTGCCCTTTGCATCACGACCGTTGATAGTTGCCTCTTCCGTCAAGACTTGCCATATTTGCTGGCACGACGGATAACCCTGAGACCGGGTGCTCTCCAGCCGGCGGCCCAGCAACGGATGCATTGGAAACCGTGGAGAGGAGGCCTCCGCTCGGCTGATACAATAGCCGTATCTTAGTCCAAACTCGCCTTCGTATGTAATACGGTCGCGATTAAACGAATCGTAGGCGAGGCCATCGCTTAAGGCCGGCCAACTTGGGTGCTAGTGCAAACGGTTCGAAAGTCCTACCATCATCCGCTTTCGCGCTATCACAATGCATTGGTGTCGGAGTGGGAAAGTCTGAATAAGGTTGTTCCATTTCATCACCCGTTTAATTCCGTCATCAGTGCGCAGTCAGTGTTTGCACAACTGTGATTAGAGAGTGCAAGCAAACTGTTTTAGTTATGAAGACAATATGCAGACTGCATGCATGCCACACAAATCCATCTCCCCTGCTAACATTCCACTCAAACTGTTTCCACGCAACATTTTGTGGAACCACAAACCTAACTAGATTAATTGCCCTTGCTGTAGCCAAAGTCAAAAGCATTGGCGTCTTCGTAGTCAACCACTTTGACAAATAGGCAATCCTTGTGATCCTTGATCGTACAAACCAATCCCGGATTAGACTCCGCCTTGTTGCCGTTGGCAGATGCATCTTCAAGACAGTGCCAATCACAGGGTCCCCTGGCAAGGAACTCCTCCAGATAGGGCTTCGCAGCGATGGCCTGGATATGCCCAGCATACTTGATGAGATTGTGGTGCGGGAACATGTTCATCGGGGCCGGAACAGCGGGAAACTTTCGGATCCGTTCGAGGTCCTCGAGGAGCATGACGACATTGTCGACTGGGTGGCAAGGGTGGGCGCTGGTCGGGGCAAAGTCGAGCACGGCAACGCGGTATGGTGGAGTGCACGTCGGAAGGTAGGCCAAGGCGCTGTGCACAATAGAACGACAGATCTCGCTGATGAGGTCGCCGCTGTTGCATGCGAGGGTGCTCGACTGGGCCTGCCTGATGGCCAGGGCAACGCGGTTGAGGAGTTTCTTCTTCTTCGCCTTGGTAGTCTCGGGATTCGCAGTGAGCTTGTCAAAGTCGGCTCCAAGCTTGCCTGGGCCGGAGGTGACATCGCGCCTGGAGGTGTCAGCAAGTCAACAAAGACAACAGAGGGTGCACCGACCGAGCAACATGGTCCTGCTTGGCGCGGAGGAAGACCGCGTTCATTTCTTGGAAGAGGACCATCGACTCCATCGTGAGCCTAGCCCGATCTTCGGGGGTTTGGCCACGTTCGGGGGCGCTCAAGGCGTGAACGCGTGCTTCGAAATCCATTTCGGCGTTGCTCGTTGGTTGAACGCAACCTTGGGTTGAAAGCAATAGATGAGGAGATGAAAGAAGATGAGTTCTTGTTTAGAAAGTCTTGTGGGCTTTCACAACTGGCAGTCGGCAGCTGCCAGCTGCTGCTGTTTCCAACGTATCACGTGTTGTTGCCTTGAGTGAATGGCAGCTTCCTGTGTTACATGTAGCCTGGTGAAAACTTCTTTCCTCGTAGAAACAGCAGTGATTCAAGGCTGTAGTCATTCACCCTTTCGCACTTGTGCATCAGGCACATATCGCCTCGGCTTGATGCATGTTACGAGACCAAACAGCACATATTTGATGAAATGAATAAAAGAATGTTAAATCTAATTGTCTTTTGCTATAAAAACTAACATCACCAAATATTTGATATCTAAAAAATATTTATGACTAGAAAAAAAGATGGTGTGAGAGCTCTGTTAAACCACGCACTAGCGTGGTGTGAGTGAGATTTGGATTATGCGGAAAAATCACACCAATCTGACACTGCCACCAAAGCCACCATCAATTTCCCTTTATGGATATTTTCTATAAAATACTAATTTCTGCAATATCAGTCGAAAAATGAAAGCTCAATAATGTGGTAACACCGCATCGATCGTAGGCATAAACAATTTCGGTGTGCGGTATAGGGTATGTCAGCATCGCGTAGTGAGTCGCGTCTCCATTTGCTGCCGACACCTTTTATCTCCCAACAACCACACACATACAGATACTTGGGTCGAATTGATAAATATGCAAACCCAATATTAATCATTCTGAAAGCTCGGCATTGCCAAGCATGTGTCGGCGTCTTTGGGGAACAAGCTGCCCGTCCCACTCCGCGCCCTGTCCGGTGGAGCCGAGTGTCGCTTGGAGGTTCCGCGACCAATTAACTCCGTTAAAAGGAACATCCATGTAAGAAACTTCCCCGTCATAGGTTATCCAAGACCAAGACCAAGACCAAGAGGGGCACTCGGCTATCTTTGTACGGGATGCGGACCAGACAGTCGGTTTCTGCAGCTTGCCAAGCAGCGTTCTCTCAAAGTAATTCCACAGCACGCCATAATCTGCGCGAGACTCGAAAGTTTGAGCAAGCCGACTCTGCAGTCCCAAAATAGCCTTTGATCAGTCTGTGGTATTGGTGAGATCGAGTTTGCAGCAGAGTTCTTGGTACAGATGCTGCACCTGATCAAGAATTATATGCTAGTCGCACTTCCGAAAAAAAAGATGGGACATGTACCAAGCCCACAACGAGCTGATAGTCATCTCAAAAGAGTGTGCAGAAAAGAACTTTTGCTATTTGAGAAAGCCTAGACGTGAGTCTGGGGGCGAGAAATTTTCTCCATATACCGACCAGGTGCGCCCATCTTTCTTTGCTCGCCTATCTGAGACATATCATACTGACTTAACATAGTCCAAGGCACGTGGGCAGAACACGGGAATCATTCTCAACACAAATGAAATATCAGCATAATCTAGAACAAATCTAAGGGTTCTGGGAAAGAAATTACAGAATCTCAAACCATAGAGGGATTCCCCAAAATGCATGTGCTTGGCATGGTCCAAGAAACGATGGGGTGTTTTGGGTAGATGAATTCAAGCCCTGAGAGGCGAATATTGTTGATTTCAATTATGAGGACTTTTTTTCTATACAGCCACCGACCGAATTGAAAACTGAAATATAGCTGAACGGAACCGGGTTTCTTGCATCAGGTATTATCAGCCCGCCCCAGCACTATCCTCTTCAGCGTTTACCTCCGCGGCCTCCCTTTCCACCTCTATGTCCACCACGACCTCCATGACTACCAACACTCCGTCCTTGATGAGCGTTTGCGTCTTCTTCTTCTGGTGACCTAACCTTGGCGCGTGCTTTGACACGTCCCCGTGGCGCTGTCCCACCTCCTCGTCCTGCTTGGCAAACGAAGCAATTCATGGTGTAATAAAGGGTACCACTCCCTCGAGAAGGAACTGCAGTCGTGCCCCGAAGGTGGCATGTGTTTCCCGTATTGGCTGTTCGGTATCCCAATGCTATGCAGCTCGGAGTTCGCGCGCAAGCGTTTACGCATTCGTCAATCGATATGCCATCCACTGAAGTAAGATTATTCGAATCTGTGCCGCCTGCTTCGCTGCAAATTTGGTCTGGAGGCGAGCTGTTCAATATGCTGTAGGTAGTGCAAGTCGCAGTAGCCGTTGGTGCTGTTTCCGAAGTAGTCATGGACTCTGTTACGTCCGAGGTCACGGTGGACGCGATGCTTGTAACGGCCAAGGTCTCTGAGCTTAGTTGACATCGGGAAGCATTGACTTGAGAGACAGCCATTGCCGTCATGGCAATGGCGAGGCTTTTGGCAGACGGCATAATGGCGTGTGGATCGATGAATTAGAAGCCAGAAGCGCCGGTCGCTTTTCCACGAGAAATTGGGTAGAGGAGGCAGTGATATAATGACAGAGGCGTCTCATTCCAGAAATGACCTCCTCGCCTCGCAACCCCTGAATGGACCCGTTCCTTGGGCTATTGAACGACTAGCGCCATCGAGATGCCAGCGGTGTCTCTCCGGAGCCAGCCACACAATTTAGGCCAGGCTCTAAACGGTCGAAGCTGATGGATGATTTTGAGTGCCAAACTTGAACAAGCCTAGCGCCAATGTAGATCGCGGGGGTTGTGCAGGCGTATTTTGGAACCGGTCCATCCGGCCAAAGTGCAGAGCTGCGAGTACTGCTCGCAACTGAAGTCACTATTTCTCTGGACATGGACATTGTTGCAGCAAATCCCATTGATTAGCTTGGCTACACCATAACCTCAAAAGGGAAAGGCTCTGGTGCGACCAAGTGGATCTCATGCATGTAGGTTCGTAGCAAATGCAATGCGACGTATTCTGCACCGAATATATGTACTTGTTTGGGCCGAAGCTTGATAGATTGATGAATGAATGCGCCGACTAGACACAAAAAGCCACTATACAGGCTTTCTTGCAGTACTCCCTCATAATTATTCCAAAAACGCCCAATCAAAACCTGATCGCTGATATTTTACAAGCTTCTCGTTAAATCTTACTGCCAAAACACATCGGCATGGTCAAATTGGAATCCTTGGACCAAAGTCGACCAGTTCGGCCATTCTTCCATGTTCGTGCCAAACCCACACTCGTCAGCGGTGATGTCAGCAAGCGCGCAAGCGGCATCTGCGTCGCTCTCCAATGGCATCATGTGAGACGATGGCGTCTCATCTTCATTACTGGTTGCTGGCTTATCTGCTCTCTTCTGAGCATGAAGCTTCGACCTGACTGCTGTAGCCTTCTTCTTGAGGGCTACAAGAGCAGCCATCTTTGAGCCAAAACCAACTGTAAACTCATCCTCCAGGTCGCGCGAAAATAGCTCATCAACTTCCTTCCAAGCCCAGTCGATATTGGGACCCTCCGGCTTGACGCATAGGTGCCACAAAACGTACATGATGACTTGATATTGTGGGAACGCCTTTCTGGACCACGCAAATTGATGCAAGACGCCATCATTGCCTGTCAGCCTGGGCTCCAAGACCTCGAGGGCCTCGGTGAGATTTTCCTCTGTGATGACATCCTCGCTCGAGCCCGTGTGATGCAAAAGCTTCCACTGGAGCCGGGACAGGAAATCCAGCTTTCGAAATATGAAGCGGGAATATATACCAGTCATCATTTGGTGAGGAATGAGGGGGTTGCAGCGCTCAAGGTACTTTTCCATCCACGCGTTGGCATCGTTTACCAATTGCAATCTGACCCTCTCGCTCGGGGGTGATGAGGCTGATGCTGCAACGATGACATTGTCGAGGCGTTCCTTGAGTCTGGTCAGCTCAATCAGAATCAGCGAGGACGTCATGACCGTCCAGCCCTTTTTTGGTTCGGGCAGCTTCGGCATGTCCGGATACAGGTCCGCGTCATCCACATTGGCAGGGAGATCGACGTCGGAGGACAAGACCAGGCCATGCATGATTTCTATGCCGTAGTCCTCTCCTGGGCGAGTCTCTCGACTAAGAAGATGCCACCAAAGCCGACGACGTATCTCCGACTCAAAGGGAGACAGGCCAAATAACTTTCCGTCTCGATGGAGACCCATGCATTGGGCTATTCGAATACCGAGACCGGCGAGAACCCACATCCCCTTGCCGCGGTTATGCACACGAAGTGCCGACTGCAAGCCACTCAGGTGTTATTTTAGGTGTCAATATTGTGGATAGGGAGAACATTTATGACGTACCAGATACATGACCAACGCGCTTAGCCCTGTCAATGTTGGGGAATCGAGAAAGTTTCCCAGTGCAAGTGACTGCTCAAAGCCAATCTTGAATCGGAACAATGCTGCCGCCTTGTCCTGACCCAGATGCAGCTCGGCCTCGGCGCCTTCAAGGCTGACTGCGGAGACAAAGTAAATGGCAAAGCACAGGGCAAGGTTCTCCAGGGGCGCCGCTGAGGGGTCATGTATGACCGAGTACACCTTGATTTCGTCAGTGGGGATGTGCAGAAGCTTCAGTCCTGCGCAGACATCCACTTTGTTCACGTAAATGTTCCATAGCCGCGTGGCTAGCTCCTTTGGTGGGTGAAGGGTGGTAGGTGAAAAGGATGGGAAGGGGGAAGACAGGATGCCGCACGCGTTGAACGGGGAGAGCCCTGGTGGTAGAGGGGGACCGGTTTTTGGAGGTGTCGTCAAGATTGAGTCGATGTTTCTTTCCTAGACTGACACTTAAGATGCCGTCCATACGATGACGATGCATGAGAAAGAATCCTACCTTTTCCAAAACTCTGGACAAAAACATTTCGTTGAAGTATTGGCTCGACGATCCCTTCTGAACAAGCATGTCCTCGCGACGTCTTCGGGTCGAAGTATCGGGACACGACTCGGCTTTCTTTTCGGTCTTTGCTTCAGCAAGAGTCTTTTCGAGGCTCGCAATCCGCGCGGCCATGTCGGCCATCATGGCCTTCTTGGTGCGTCGCTGCCGTGGACCAGCCGGTGGGAAGACGCAGGTCGTGCCCGCTCGGACACAGGTTGCACATGGCTGTTTCTTATCGCACCGTATCTTCTTGAGGTTGCAGCCATTGCACGACCGGGGAGCCGAGCCCGCGACCCGGGGCTTCTCGGTCGCCAAAGGCCCGTTCCCGTGCAATTGGGTTTCGGGGCCGGGCGACGGGGCACATGGAGCTGCGACAGTCTCGGCGCTGATTCGTTGCCCAGACATTCTCTACTTCTCTTCGGCCCGCAAATTCAGCTTGGCAACAGATCAATGTCTCTCTTATATCCGTCAACTTCAGAATCCGCCCCAACATCAATTGAATCCCCTTGGAATGACTAAATCTGTTGCCAGTTACCGCCAATTCCCACGTGCAACCCGGCCCATTTTAACCCCGAGGCGCTAAGCGAAATGATTGGCTCCATGGCCCGGCTGGGTGGCTTCGGGCGTAAACCAACCGCGTCATAGCCGGGCTCGGTCTTAAAACCGCCCATTTTATGCCCGGAAGGATGCCACCCTATAACAAACCCACCAAGCCTCGTGGAGCTGGATTGGTGACCCAAGCAAATTTTCAAAACGTAACCCCCCGAACATGTTCGCTTCGTAGTCCAGTTTTTAAAGCCGTGAAATAACCGAGTTCCTCCACCGACATGCTTGACTCCTATAAATTTCTGCCCAGTTGGAAATCTCAAGAAGGCGTAGAACAAGACTCCTCGTTGTCCAGAGTCCTGCGTTGTGCCTCGAGAACTGCTGTCTTTCAATTTTTGAGCAGACAACATGTCCAACTCGAGCAATATTTTCCAAAAGTCGGTGGAGCGCACCTCGGTTGAGAGAGTGGGGGAGGATACAGAACAGCAACGCATTTCCTCGGATGACGCTTCAACACTCCGCGGTCAAGAAAATGCAGCGGAAGCGCCCGTGTCCGAAAAGTCTTTCGCAGAACCTCCAGATGGTGGCGCTGCTGCATGGCTTGTTGTGCTGGGTACTTGGTGCACTTCGTTCTGTAGCTTCGGATGGATCAACAGTATGGCCTAGCTCCATTGAAAAGGCGGGCCAATTCCATGCTGACAGTTCGCGATAATAGGCATTGGCGTCTTTCAGGAATACTATCAAACCGAGCTACTGAGCAATTACTCTCCAAGCACGATTTCGTGGATTTCCTCGTTGCAAATTTTCTTTATGCTGGCCACAGTATGTTCCCTATCACTTCACCCACAACGAATCTCTAACATGTTCTGCAGGGGCCTGTTGTGGGCGCTATATACGATCGCCATGGTCCTAGATGGCTGCTCCTCTGCGGGAGCTTGCTGCACATATTTGGAATCATGATGGCTAGCCTTGGCACCGAATACTATCAAATTCTCCTTTCTCAGGGTATATGCTCTGGCATCGGAGCTTCTGCCGTCTTTCAACCAGGTGCGTACCCATTGCAACTTCTAGACTTGATGCAGCAAAACTTACTTTCCTAGCGCTCGCCTGTGTCGCTGGATGGTTTAGCAACAAGCGCGGAGCCGCTTTCGGTATAGTTTTTACCGGCTCTAGCATTGGCGGTGTTGTGTTTTCTACCATGGTACCCCGCCTCATGAATCAAGTGGGCTTCGGCTGGACAATGCGCATATGTGCGTTTGTCATCCTATGTCTTCTGTTTATTGCGAACATGACGGTTAGGGCCTGGCATCTTTCACCCCCACAAGAAATCACTGTGGCTCAATTTTTGAGGCCACTCAAGGAAGGAGGCTTTCTTTTCATCACGTTCGGCTTTCTCTTCTTCACTTTTGGATACTACGTACCCATCACCTACCTCTCCGTGCAGGCACTCAGCTCCGGAATGGACCCAAACCTCGCGCAATCTCTACTATCCATCTTGAACGCTAGCTCTCTCTTTGGACGTTTGTCTGCCGGTTTCACAGGCGACAAAGTAGGCTCCTACAATGCCTTCATCATTGTGTCTTACTTGACGGGAATCTGGGTCATGGCGCTTTGGCTCCCTGATACCAGCAGTGCAGCGCTTCTTGCCTTCTCAATTCTTTTTGGTTTCTTTTCCGGCGCGTATGCCTCGCTCATGACGCCATTGATTGTAAAGATCTCGCCAATGAACGAGATTGGGTTCCGAATCGGCGTTATTTACTTGCTGTGTGCCGTTGCTGGATTGACAACTAGTCCAATTAGCGGCGCCATACTGGATGGTGCAGGAGGCTGGGTTGGGGTGAAGATCTTCTCCGGCATATTTTGCTTGGTTGGAACTACGTGTATCCTTGTTACCAGGATGAAAAATACTGGCTGGAAGCTTATTGCCCATTTCTAATTAGGTTTGACTGGAAACTCTGCTGGGCTTTTGAGATTGCATCGCCTTGACGGTCCATTAGAATTGCGCCAAGTCTAGAAGACTAGGCAAGGATTTTCGTCCAAGAGGAAGCATAGACGGCCTGGAATTGTACGATCTGGAATTGGAAGATATGGAAGCATCACAGTTTAGATGCAACCCGATGCTTTAATTGAATATAGTTGAATGATGAAAGTGTATTAAGATAAATAGCTTAATTTGCACGCTTCCACCTCGTAGCGACGAAGATGAAACAGCCCAAAAATGCGCGAGAAAGAGTCCAAGGCCATTGGATTCCGATACCGGCCCGTCCACTAGTGTGTTGGGATTATAAACAACCCTGTTTTCCAGACGATATGCGGCGCCGGGATCATGTGCAGGGAGTAGCACCACTGGCTCTAGTCTCGCAAACTCTTTTATCTTTCTTAGGGATTCGATCGCTACTAAGGGATTGCTGTTGACGCCATCTGTAAGTTCTCTGTCAAGCAGGTCTTGATCATACGTGGCATCCCCAAGGAGAAGATATGTCGCATCATCCCCGTAAACGATCAACGATAAATGGCCAGGCACATGGCTAGGAGTATCCACGCCCACAACCTTGCCATCCTTGGTTATAGAATAGCTGCGATTCCACGGCCCAATTGGCCCCCCTTTGGGTTGAAGAATTTCAGGCACGAAGTCTTCGGGCCACTGTCCTGGAACGGCGCCCTCCATGGTCGCATGAAAAGGGCTTTTGTATACATCCCAGTGCTCCTTGGTGACGAAGATCGGAGCTGGGACGAGGTCAGGAAGGCCATCACCGTGGTCGTGATGCAAATGAGAAAGGATAACAGCTTTGAGGTCCTCTGGCTTGAGGTTGTGTTTTTTGAGCCGTGAATCTATTCCCTCATGTTCTCGTATGTGAATGTCGACGGCTAAGTGGAAAAAGGGCATCCAAGCAGGAAAATAACCTGGCTGCATGGTGCGCGGCGACTCTCCAGAGTCAAATAAAATGTAGCCCTCGGGATGCTTGATGAGATAAGTATTGATCGGCAATGGGGCAGTCCAGGATGAATCGAGAAAAACAGACAACCGGCGCATCAATATGGGTTTGCCAGCCGATTGGTGGCGGTGAGAGGGGCGGATTCGGATAGTGCCAGTTTCGAGAATTTTAACACTGATAGCCATTATCAAGCTGAGGGTCTGCGGTAGGTATATGATTGTGATGAATGCTAGTGATAGGAAGATGCAGCAAGAAGAGGCAATCAATGGCATTTATGGGAAACGAACATGCTTGCAAATGATCTCGGGAATTCTTGGCACAACACAGAAGCTTACTTTTTATTGGTACTACATGTGAATACATTGTGACCCGATTCGACACAAGTAGCAGTCTTGGCGTAGAATGCTCGCTTTGAGGGTGGTCGGTCGGCTCTTTTAGTCGCCGATGGCCCGTCTCCGCTGGCGACCTCGCGCTTCCGGTCGGCTCACCGGGGCACTAAACAGCGACGTCCGATGCTTGCGTGCGGCGGCAGATGCCCCATGCAATCGCTCGTCTACAGTACACATCACCCACAAACAACCACTATGATGACTGGGTGCCTTCGCTGCGAGTGGTAATGAGGGGTATTTTTCTTTCTCGGCTCCATTGGCCCCTTCCTGTTTTGCCTTGGAAAGAATTTTGCACTCCCAATCACACAACCATTGCGTTGCATTTTGCTTCGCCGCACAACATGAGCGGACCCGAGTCAATTCAACGACCCGATGCTAATTGTAAAGGGGGACTTGGAGGGCATGTGGCGGCTTTTGGCCATGTTTGCTGGGCTAGCCAAACAAACATCGGAAGCAGCACACAATGGGTTCCCTCAAGCCCCTCTGCTCCAAACGTGTTAAAAAAAAAGAATTCCTTGACCATGACTTCCGGTCAAGTTCTCTACAAGACCGTCGTCAGAGTCAACAACGTCGAGTACCAGGCGTTTGGCAGAGGCAACCCCCAACAAGGCCTGGCTCAGCATCCAGCTCGAGCACATGTTCTGCAACCATGCCGACCTTGCCCAGGCCGAGGACCACCTTGACTGAAGCCTCGTTCCAGCTCCCAGCAGCCCACGAGAGAGCGGACATTGCTCATGCTCATATCATGCCATTATCAGTTGTCCAAATTGTTGGAACGGGTAGGTTCCCAAATGACGAGATGTTTAACTTCCTGTGGTATAGGGTCATAGTGTTGAACTGTTAGACAGTCATGTGAACAATCATATCGCCCTTCAATTGACTGGAATGTTAACACATCACGTATTTAAGGGCAATTTACTTATAGCCCCTCTTTTTCTCCTCTCCATCGATCGATTGAATCAATTCAGGTTATTGAGGCCTCATTTGCTTGGTCATTTTCCCTTATGTGCCTCAGTAAGCCTGTTTTACATGAATAATCACGTGAACACCCAGTCGCACCTCAATTGACTGGAATGCAGAGACATCACATATCAAAGGGCGATTCACCTTTGATTAGCGATAGGCTATGAATTATTTAAGTGACAAAATAGTTTAATTAAAACATGTTATTTTTCAAATATTTTATTGGATTAGTGGTGTCATATTCAAGGCATGAGATGATGCTGACCTAGGCCTGAGGCACCGATCGGGCGCCTCGTCACGGGCACCTCGTGGCAAGGTGGTAGGAAGCGAGATGGACGTGCATGTGTTAAAACAATAGCGGCAAACCATTAAGTGAGATAAGTGGGGGGAAGAAGAACAAAGTAAGAAGAAAGAAACTTCCTTGTCAAGTATACAAATGTTACGAATGAACGCCCAGAAGCAGTCGCTCTTGTGCCAGTTGTAACTACACCCTTTGGAAAAAGGGGCGCAGGCGAATGTGTGTGTACCGGTACTTTGTTTTTGCTGTCTGTCTGGGTGCTTCCCGCAAGAAGAAACAGTGCCCTCAGAGCCAGAGGTATTTCTAGGCCAAGATGGTTGGCTTTCTTACCCATAAATATGACATTTCCATCTGGTTCACTGTATGAAGTATTCTCCAAATTGTTGACATGGACGTTCTGAAGGCTGTAGTCCACTGTATTGCTACGAGGAGTAGCAGACTTTCTTGCGTCGTACGCTGACGTATTGTGGGTTCGCTAAAGATTGTCAGATAGGGGCCAAACTTTCGACTCTCACCCAAAAAAGGAATAGCGTATTCAGCCTCAAGTGGAATAGGTCTAAGGGCGTGGGTCTCAGATCGTATCCTGGAATGTGCGAAGGGAGGTCGGAAGTACTGATCTGAATTCTAACCAATGGAATGTCATAATCCCCGCAAATCACTGCTCCTAACGTGCGTTCTTGTGGACCGAGTACTTCTAACCTCCCTTCGCACATTCAAGGATGTTTAGTCTCCGAGCTATTGAATTGAATGGAGCAGTGAAACACAAATGGACCCACCCACTGGACGAACAAGAACTGGACCAACAACAACAGCGACAGTAAAAGTGCGCGTGTTACAAGTTCAGATAAGCTTATGAGCGATGTGTTATTCCCGAATCGAGGCGCCGCTGTGGGCCGCTGGCAGGGGCTACTTCTTGCCCCTGACAGTAGCCACTAGCACTTGAAGAGGTATAACAAGGACAGATGGCTGTGTGAAAGAGTTTTCCCGTCTACCATTTTCTTTCCTAACAATGGTTCAGGGCTTTAGACTCATGCCTTGCATGGACGCCATTCATTTTGGGAGCCTGGTGCATTTCGCTCATTCACCCCGATCATAATCCAACATGGACGTCTCCTGGATTTCTAGAATCACATTCATCGGTGTGGGAATACTTATCCTCGTATCTATTTCATACAGGACATTCTTCCCTGGAGATGACCCTTATCGGTGTCGCAGCGTGCTGGAAACCGGTCGTTGGATCGATCTGCCTGATGAACAAGGCGACCGACTCCCATTCAAAAATTGGCAGCCAGATGGCTGCCTATTCCATAATTATACCTCCATCGAAATTCAACAATGCGTTGGCAGCCGACCTATTTTGACGAGCGGAGACTCGACTTCTCGGAATCTAGCATTCGGGATAGGCCGTGAAGTATGCAACTCCGTGCTTCTTATCTGGGAATGTGGTGTCATTGGTACTAACGTCATTTTATAGCTGAACAGAACTGAAGCATCCAAAGACCGTGACATATTCGATAAAAAACACGAGACTGGAAATTTCACGTGGAATGGGGTCAATGTTCAAGCAATATGGAACCCTTTTCTTCAAACGGTAGGGCAGTCCGAAGAAGAAAGCAGCGCGACAATCGTCCAGGAGAGCTTGGCGGAAAAGCTTGAGCCAATCAGACAATCTCGGCAAGGTTCTACGCCTAACGACAGACAAAGCCTTCCAGCGCTTGTATTCTTCTCTGCTGGTGCGTGGTACGCCAAAACGGAATACCCCATGAACGAGCAAATCCAAAAGTACGCCAGTGCCGTCTCCAATCTATCCGAGATTGTGGGAAAACCAAGGTCAAACTTTATTGTCGACCCCATGGATCCATTGGAAGGGATTGGGGACCAGGTATTCTTTGCGGCGCCTGCTGGGCCATGGTATCAGGGAAACGACACGAAATTGGCGGAGACAAAATCCGGGCAACACCAAGTTCTTGTTGCTTTGCAAGGCTGGCTGCACGAGACTGCTGGAGATTGGAACTTTCCCGTTCTGTGGTCCATCCCGAAACTCTTTGACAACCAACTCAAGGCTGCTAGGTACCCTGACGATACCGGTTGGCATGCCGTTGAGATTGTTGTTGAGGCCAAGGCCAACATTCTTCTCAACCTTCGATGCAATGCCAAAATCGACCGCTTGAATGGATTTCCGTACAACCGAACATGCTGCACCGACTACGGCGTTAAGCCGCTTATCCAGCTGAGCCTGGTAGCTGCTGGTCTCGCCTATCTGCTGGTCTGCCTAGTTTGCGAAGTTTGGGATTTTCTTGCACTCCGCCCATCACCATTACCTCGAAGATCATTTGTCAACATGAATCTTGGTGTCTTTGTTTTGGCATTAGTCATGTGCTACTACGCCGACCGTACGCAAATGATGGCCAAGGGTGCTAAACTGGGATCATCTCGGGAATTTGGTATTCTCTGCTTGATTAGCACTTTTGCTGCCCTTGCCACGGTGCGCAGATCGCCGGCGTTGGCTCTAGGCCACAACACTCCGATGATTACAGACAACAATCAGCCATTTCTTGGACAACAGCAAATTGACGAGTGGAAAGGATGGATGTTACTAGTGGTTTTAATCTATCACTGGACTGACACCAAATCATTTTTCGCTGCTCCCTTGGTCCGAACTCTTATTTGTGCGTATCTTTTCCTGACTGGATATGAGCACACAACCTTTTTCATGATTAGAAAGGATTTTTCCTTCAACCGCGTTGCAGCTGTCATGTTGCGTCTCAATCTTTTAGCCTGCTCATTGTCTTATTTTATGAACTCGACCTACATGTCATATTACCTTGCACCTCTTGTCAGCTTTTGGTTCCTAGTTGTCTATGCCACCATGGCTATAGGACATAAATCTCTTAATGAAGAGATCCAGCTACTGCTATCCAAGATTTGCATATCTGCAGTTGTAGTCGTTGTCGTCATACTAGCAACGCCGCTTACTCGATGGATCTTCTTCGGACTCCGTATGATATGCGGCATCCAATGGAGTGTCGATGAGTGGGAAAGTCAAGTATCGGAGCACGTGGTTCCTGTTTATTTCGGAATGGCCCTGGCCATTGCGAATTCAAAAATAAACATGGCTCCACGGCCCACACTAAGATACTCCCTTGTTCTGGTTAGTATCATGGCTGTTTGGAGATATGCGCATCTTTTCTCGTCGCCAGAGACAGAGCAGGGCTCTTTGGGCGCCAATCAGACCTGGCCCTATCATTTCTCAATTATCCCTATTATTGGTTACGTCACTATCCGAAATGCCTCATCTTTGCTCCAAAGCTACTATTCAAAGGCAATGTCATATATTGGAAAGTCGTACGTGGAGGCTTATGCTCTTCAATTTCACCTGCTCCTGGCAGCCGATTCATACGGCATCCTTCTCTTTGATGGTTCAACGGGTAACGCAACTCTTGCAGACCGATGGAAGTCTCTTGTAATTCTTGTGCCTCTGTTCTTCTGGATCAGCTCCATGACAAGCTCTGTCATTGGCAGTCTTGTTGAGATTATTCTGGGGACAACTCCTAAACCAGGGGCAACATCTGCGGCAGCTCTGCATGGTTTGAATCCAGATGATGATCGGGCATATGACAACGAGTCTCCGTTTGATGGCGCAACCACCAACGGCCATTTCAGTCAGATGGGTATAAGAAACTCTAAAGAAACAGGTTGGTCTGTTCATTCTATTTTACGACCTCCCTATGCAAGGTTTGCCTTTGTTCTTTTAACAATGTGGCTACTTAATACCTTCAGCTCTGTGCCTATAAATCGTTTTAAATAAAAGGTTTAGATTTTAGTTATTCTATAGTATATATAAATTATATATAAATTTCAACTGTTAGCCTCTTGCAAAAATAAAAAAATAAAAAAAATAAATCAAGTAGTTAGTCCAATTTGATAATTTAGCCTCAATGCCTACTTAAGCAGCTCGCAACTCAGTCACAAACTACCGTCACCTGACTACGAGCGCCATGCTACTACCTTCGATATCATGCATTCAAGCACGAACTTTTTTTCTCCTACACAAACCTCACTAACGAGCACCATGAGCTCCTCACGCCGTCCCCTTATAAGGGATTTCTTCTTTTGTGGTGCCTCCTCATTGAAATATGATGACATGCCTCACCACATGCTCAACGAGAGTCAGCTGGGGATGGTGGCACACCTGGCTGGCTGAAAGGGCGTTGGTGGGGCGGAGACACGGGAAGGTTTATGCCAGCCTAATGGAGCATCCTCGGCTCCGAGTGAAGGCAAGCCTGCGTAAGCTTCTATTATGAACCATATTAACCACACTCAAGCTTCACATTATGTGAATAGAAAAGGTTGCATCGCAGCTCCGAGCAGCCAGCCCCAAGCGTTCAGCAGCTCTCCTCCACCTTCAGCCATCCGGGCGCTTGGGCCAGTTTGTGCACCAGGTTAACGGCGCTGCATGAGCATCAAATAGTTGGCAGCACTAAAAGCGCCACAGAGCCAATATTTAGGTGGGGAACTTGACCAAGACAAGGCTTGCCAATTCGAAAGGGAACGGTCCGCCGACAAGGGTGGGCTAGGGCTCCGCGTGACTGCCCCAATTGAGTGCTACCTCCGTTGTATTGCCATATGGCCCAAGTCAACACAATAAGCTTTGTCAGCTGTAGTTTGACCACTGGGGGTCCGGAATGGTCGCTATTCAGCACGCCCAGAACGGCAAGCCAGCCTCAATGGTTGACACTATTGGCAACATGGTACGATGGATCCAGCCTCCTTTGCCCCCCCAGCGCTTGCGTCCCTACAGGGCAGTTCAGCTCTTGGCTGGCAAACACACGCAGAGAACTATCACAGGACATTCCGACCTCGCAGTGACTCCAATAGACTTGCTGACGGCGGATATGTGCTGTGTATTCCAGAAACGGCCATAACGACAATACCATTGAAGGGCATCGTAGGATATAAAACACCCATGCCCTTCTGCTATTTAGAACAAATATATTCAGTCCTTAACAACATCTTCCTTGTCCTCTCAAACCATCAGCTTCACAAACAATCCAATTTCATCACTACCTTCTCAAAATGTTTATATACTCAGGAGCCTTCACTTGGAAGCACTACGCCAAGAAGGAAACCTTTATTCTCATTCTCCCTAATGGCCATGTTCGAGCCGGTGACAGTGTCTATTTATTTTCCCAATGGGCTGAAGATGACGATGGCATTCGCAAGAAGAACTGGTTCGACAAACTCGCTATTAGCACGGTGAAGAAGTCGTCCGACGGCGACGACATCTTCACCCTCAAAGGTAGCTGGTACAGCGCCGAGATCACCACGCAGAAAGCCTACGACAGTCTCTCCATCAAGATTGCCAACCATCTCCATATGTTTTACCATGGAGAGACCTTTACTGTGCAGCGTTTTTGGCAGCCTAATGACAAGCATCCCACGGATGACCTGCGCATTTGGACCGGTAAGATCAACTGGCGCGAGTTCGCCAAGAACGAGCTGGCTATGTTCATCTTCCCCGATGGATTTGGTGAAGGCAAGACAGTGCTTTCCATTTGGCAGTGGACAAAGAGCTCTTCTGGGGAGGTGAACAACCTTCGATATCGGGAGGCTCCTCAGAAGGTGCTGCCCAGTTCTGACAAGAGACTCTGCAAGTTTTCTTACCACTCTTATTACGACATTGACTATGTCTGGGATAAGAAGACGGAGACGCTCTCAGTCAACATGAAGGAGAACAGCTACAGCGAGGACCTTGGTGTGATGAATCTTGCCGTCCATATCGAGCGTCATTCTCATCAGTAAGTCAGAAGCCTAATCCTGAGGATGCACTGCCAACTCCTTTCACAGCACTTTCAACCCTTCTAAGCCGCCTTCTGGCGAGACAATCGAGTTCCCGGTCACGCTTCCCCAGGCTCAGCCGGCTCTTCCCCGCATCCTAACACCTCTTCCATTCCCTGCTGGAATTATTGATACATTGGCCCAATCCGTTGCCTTTGTGGACCAGGCCGGTTACCTCATCAATACTGCTGAGGATGTGAGCAGCCTCCACACTCTCTCTATTTTACCCGCGATCACTGACGGTAAATTCGCGATTCAATGCCCTCGATGCCGACCTGCACAAGCGGCTCACGGAAGTCGCCACTCTCAGCCACTCCAGAGACGAGCTTACTCAGACTGCTCGGAATCTGACCAGTAACCTTGAGTCCGAGCAGACTCGGGCCAGTAACCTGGAGAAGGAGTTTGCTGATGCAAGGGAAGCTGCTAACCACAGAGAGAATGAGCTCACCAAGAAGTATCAGGAACTTCAAGACGAATCGAGCAAGCATGACAAGCAAGATCACGATGTGATCCACAAAGCTCGTGAGGATCTTGCAACGGCTACATCCAAGATTCACATCCTGGAGGAAGATTTGGCCAAGGCGCGGGTTGAGTTCTCAGCGCAGAAGACAAAGCTGAATTCCGCGGGACTCATGATCGCCGAGTTGGAGACCAGCCTCCGCGGTGCCAAGGTTCAATATGAAGTCGAGTACAAGGAAGGCCAAAAGTCGCACGCAACCATCGTCAAGTTGGAAAAAGACAAGCATTCCTTGGAGCAGAAGTTCAAAGATTTGCACTTCGACTTGGAAAAGACGGAAAAACAGCGCGTCGAGGCGCAGAATGCGCTCAAGACTAAGAATGACCTTGTGCTGAGCCAACAAGCTCAGATTGCTGACCTTGAAAGCAAGCTTCAGATTGCCGACGCTGCTAGGCTCAAGTCTGAGAATGAGTACCTGGCCTTGAAGGCTAAGATGGTCGACTTCGGGAGAGCAATGGCGGCCATGGGATCAGCTTAGAGCCAGCGAGGCAACGCTATCATGGAGAGAGGACAGCTTGTAGAAGACACACAGGAGGGGCACTAGTTTATAATCTTGATGGAAATGTAATCATAAATTGAGTACCACTGATTCCACTCTCTTGGCTTGTCCCTAGAAGAACATGGCACTTTTTCTTATGAGTCCCGAGTTGATTTAGGGTAGCTACTCGTAAACGGAACAACATGCGGGCTCAATCAGCTGAAGGCCCACATAGCTCACGTAATCACAAAAAGGGCTGTTCCGAGCCCGTTAGCGGTCAGCCGAGAATAGAGCTGGGCAAGTGGCGAGCTGAAACTGAGACAGTATCTAGACCGGTCGAGACATGAAGCTACCATGCTCCATTTGCGCCAGCTTACAGGAAGAACCAACGCTTCTATTGGCTCATGGAAATGTTCGGGTTGATACCCCACTGAACTAAAGTGATGCATGCCGAGTATATGAAGGATGCGGAGGCCACCTCGAAAATTGCACTCCTACCACCGCCATAAACACAACAACTACAAAGTCTCCGTGGATTTACCACGCTCAAATCTCTGTCAAATCTCGCTCACTCTCTGCTCCAAAATCGTTCAAGATGTCTGTTCCCGAGTTTGGCGACATTCTTCGCTTCGAAGCCTACGGAGTGGAATCAGACTCTGCCAAGGTCGCGATTTCTTGGTCCCAGAGCCTGAAGAATCGAATGGCCACCTACTACATTGTGAAAGCCAAGAATATTTCCAAGGGCGACGCCGAAGTGCTCGTTTATATCCAAGATCGTTTCTACAAGACGGAATCTGACCCTGACTACATTGGCAAGATCCCTGGAGCTAAAAAGGAAGGCAGTGAGTACTTTTGGCAAGTTATATCCTCCGCACATAATCTGATAAAATTGGTTAGATGACTGGATTGTGACTATTTCCGAACGATTTCAGTATGGTGAACAGAATCCCGAGGGTGAGAATCGTTGGCTCGTCCTTCACGACACGAGCTACAAGATCTACGAGGTAAGAAGGACTAGCTCAAACTGTACAAGATGGAGTACTGACTATTGTTCCTAAGCACCGATTTATGATTACTACTATGCAGGGTAACGCTCCCGAATGGGCTAAGAAGCTGGCTGGTTCCCTTGGAGCTGGTGATGTTTCTGAGCAGGTACAAAAACTTGGATCCTCCTTCAGTGGTGGACTTTTGCATCAATTTTTTCACTCGCTCAAAAAGAAATGAAAAGGAGGCGCCGGATATAGGATAGTGTAAGGCTCTGGGTGTCATTTTGAGCGCGAGTGTGTGAATCCATATGTTTGCGTGTGTATGCCTTGGAAGTGATGCTGCTGCTGCTGATCGAAAGAAATGGGAAATAGATCAAACCTGACTTTGGGATATAATTTAGTTTACGTTGGTAGCTATATCCAATGTTCTATTTCCAACAAGAGCCAAAGAACTTCATTGGCGGCCCCAAAACTGACCAAAAAGATTTTCACCTCCAGCATCGAAAATGACCAGCTTCTTGCCTGCCTCAGTGTAGTAATGAACCCTGGATATGTATCTGCCAGGTGGCTTGTTGGTAGCTGCAGAGGACTCTATGTAAGCGTCACGCGACTAACTTATAGCTCACGCCACAATTCGAGTACTCTGATCAATCAGATAGCGTACCAGAAGATACCAACATATCGCTGCTGTTTAATCTTTGTCATGGCAAGATACAGTGGGCTCATGTTCTATTAGTTGTATGATTAGTATTCATGATAGCATTGAATGAACGCATGGATAAGACCTGATGACCGAATGCAGTATTATTAATTATCAATCAAGCCTTTGAATATTTGCGCCTCAGGCCTTTTCGCACTCGAGGAAGAACATTTCATAAATGATCTTTTGCTTAGCGACCATTCCACGCTCCTTGGAGTTTGCTTCCGCCCACGCCTGCTTATCCGTCTGCCCTTCCGCCTGCGCCAAGCCCTTTAGTAGGTAGTCGTCTGTGTCTCCCTGGCCCTTGTTGGAAACGGCATCGATGTAGAAAGAAACGTCCTGAAGACCGTAGAGACCTGGACAGCCAGCAGCGATCGAAGGAAGAGTGTTCAAAGCTTCAAAAGCTATATCTTGGGTGGGTTGGGCGCTCATGACCATGGCGTTTGGAACCGCCTTCTCGCCTTGATTGGGCGCCATCAAGCTCTCAAATCTAGGCCAGGGCAACTTGAACCAGAGGGTACTGCTCGCCATGTCTTCAGGCATCTGGGCGCGACGGCGTCCAAACACATCGTCCTTGAAGTCTCTGAAGCCCAGGGTCTGGTCCTGGAACACCCAGCAGAGGCGGATCTGGTCGCCCTCCTTGATGTTTTCACCGGCTCGCCGAGCTCCGACCTTGACAATGCGCCAGTAGTGAACATCATCGACCCCAGACATGGCTGGTAAAAAGACGCCTTGGGCATTGCGGAACACAACCATGGAGGCCGCGACAGCTGTAGTGGGTTGGATGGCATTGGGGTTGTTTGGATCAATTGGCTTGGCCGCAGCCTCAGCCGGCTTTGTCCTGACAATGACCTTTGAACCGTGTTGTAACTAAGAAACAGTTAGCACTAGAGGGCAACAATGGAGGTGTAGAGATGAGCTACATACAGTCTCATCAAATGGTGCGGTGATGCTCCAGACTGTATCAGTAAAGTCCTGAGTATACTGAGAGCTGATATCAGGACGGTCTGCTGCATATCCCATGATTGCTGGGGCCCGGTATCTAGGGAACTGTTAGCTTTGGATGGCCCCGATATTTGATAAATTATGTAAGAACTTACTGTCGCGGGGTAAACAGTGGTACCGCGGGTTCATTAGGAGGCACGGGATGCCAGAATCTGTCCTTGTCAATGCCCGCCAATCTCGGAGAGATGACCTGAAGGGGGTGGTGGCCCAGGTAGTATACAGCAGCACCCGTGGTGTCAGGCGGAGGTGCATTCTTAGTGTTCTCGAGAGCCTTGACCTCCTTGTTGGCAAGGTCTCTGGAGATTTGGCGTTTCAGATAAGATAGACTCAGCTGGGATGTCGGCGAGCTAAGGCGGAATCGGACAGTCAGCTCCTTGTTGGAGTCCACCTGCAAGTACTGGCTCAACGTGGGAACGGCCTGGAGGAAAAGACGCTTCACTCCTGAATACCCAGGAATGGCCGCAAGCATATCGACCAGAGTTGACAGGGAATCGCGCTTGATGACTCGCCAGTTTGTGAATGGCCCAACGCTGGCAATCCACAGGTCCGGGTTAGATGCGAGCAGCGTCTCACCACCAACAGCCTCGAAGACGTGGTTCTCCTTTTTGTCGGTCTCGGTTTCATTGGTGGCTTGCATGTGGCCCTTTTCGCTTTCGGCCTTGACGCCACCGCCGCCAAACGGCGTAGACACTTGCAGGCCCATGGACACCTTGAATTGCTCCTTCTGCTCATGCTCTTTGGACTTTGAAGTATCCGTCATGATCTTTGTGGACTGCAGTCTCCCGCCCAGAGTAACCTTTCTGCAGAACAGCTGTCCAAAGTCGCGATGGATCGCTCGGAGGTCGTTCACATTTTTGGTCTTGGCAACGCGCGCAAGGGCAACTTTTAGTTCCTCAGAAGGCTCAACGTCTTCGGGGTTCAGCATGATGTCGACTCGAGGGAACTGTTGAAAATGATTAGAAAAAAAAGAACGCTTCAAAGGTGAAATGTAAGACTAGTGATGTCGCATACCATGTACTTGGCAATCATGGTTTTTGTGAAGGTGCTGCTAGTGTTGACATCCGAGGTGGATTTTGACTGGGCATATCCCGCGCTGACAGTGGCGGTGAAACCCGCAAAGCCTCCTGACCTGTAAGAAACTGTGAGCGGTGACGATTACAACAGACTAGGTGAGGCTTAGAAAAACTGACATGGAGCCTTCCACACTTTGATTGCTGAAATCATTGGTTGCCATGCTCCTTTCAAACTCATGGCTGACCATGGTGACCTCGATTCTCGAGTCGTCATTCACTATGTATTTGGGAATTTTGCAGCGAATCGTACTCTCTGTGTCGTCTGATTCGGTCGCACTGGGGGTCGATTTGTCTGCCGAAGAGGAATCTGATGAAGCGACTTGCTTCCCATCCTCGGTGAGAAGCCTTTTCGCTTCGGGCGCCTGGACTTCCTTCTGCTTCTCAGCATCTTCAGAAACAGCCAGAAGGTAGTCTGGGATCTTCGCATAAGGATCACCAATATCCCTCTCGCGCAATTGGAAAGCTAAAAGGAGGGTTTGTCAGATGTCAAGCTCGCCCTGAAATTTTGCATCCGACTTACCAGGCCTTGTCGCGCGCACAATTTCGTTTCTGGCTCTGTCAACCACCCAGCCATATAGCAATCCGCACTGGTTCATCACGAGTGGCCATTCCTTTTCTGACAGATCCGCAGCAGATCTGTGTGGTGGTGTTAGAAACATTTGGAGGTGTGAGAGGATGTTTATTGAATCTTACCGACTCTCGAGCGCGTCTGCCTTACCGACCTCGGCTTCAAAAGCCCTCTCATGCGAACTGAATTCTTTAGCCTGCTTCATTCCTTCAAACGCATTCTATGTTTTGGCACGTTAATACATCCCACCCATACTTGATTGCTTCGGGACGACATACCTCTTTGAGCTTGATCGGCTCATATGCTCCTGGCAGCTTGTCCATTTCAACTTTGGTACCGAAGCTGGATTTGGACTTGGCCTTGTAAACTACAGTGACAGAGGCCAACTCGGGATTCTCGGCTACTTTATTAGACTGCCAGATTGTCAGCAGCCTGCCCAGGATGTGAAATAGAGCTTAATGTATTATACCTCAAGCTTGAGATAGTCGGAAAACAGCAATGTCTCGTCCGTAACGGGAATACCATTGGACGTGCAGAATTTGTTGACACTGGGATTCACAGACCTGGGGTGAAAATCAATATAGATTCGTCATTGCATGGTGCGTGCCTCGTCACCTACATGGGAGTTAATTTGCATAGAGTCTTTCGCAGCATCGTTAGAGTTTGTTCATCCCAATTCTGAACGTTCAGAGTTTTTGATTGGATAGTCGCTCGGCTTTCGAGGGATGGGCCCGCTGCCGCCTCATCGCTACCGGAGCTGCTTCCATCTGTCCATTCCAAGACATTCATGACGAAGTGCGTTTGTGCTAAGACTGATGATGCAGTTTTTTCAGCAACAGCTGGGCCTTGCAGGTAAATCTTTCGTTCCACCTTTGATTTTGCAGGCTCAGCCGCTGCCCCATCTTTGGTGTCAGTAGCTTTAGACTCGGACTTTTCCTGGGTGTTTGACTCATTGATGTAGTCAAAATACTCTCCAAGGGGAAGCTTCTCATCGGCGGGGGATCCATCAGGGAAAATTAATGAATGGTTAGGCGTGCTGACATAAGTTAGCTAAGCAAACACGTCATTTACAGGGTCGCTTGGTACTTGCAAGATTTGGGGGTGCGACGTGCGTAGCTCGCTCAGCGGGGCATCAAACAGGCTAAGACTTATTAATACTGTAATGGCTAGGCGCTGAACATTTTTCACCTTGATGCTTGAATGGTTGCGAGACCTTTCTGAGTCGAGTCTGCGCTCTCGCACTGAACGACCTTGACCATGCTGGAAAACTCCTTACCGACAGGCAAAGGCTTGTATGTCGGCTCCTCTGTGGATGTCTTGGACTCTGGCGCCACGCCCTCGACTGGCTTCACGACTGGCTTCTCTTGGACAGGAGCAGCTTTCGCAGTGCCAGTCGAGGCACCCTCGCGCGGTGTACCTTTGCCATTCTCGCCAGAAGTGTTTGGCGATTTCCCTTGAGTATCTACTCGGCCTGTTATCGTCTCCTGGTCCTCAAACACGCCTGATTTGCTTGACATAATGTCTGGTGAAATAATTGCGAAGAAATGAATTGCAAATGAGAGAAACAAAAACGCTTGGTAATTCTTGTTTGAGAAATTTCAAGGTTGGGGCCGCCCATACCTAATGAACAAAACGACCATGATGAACTAATATGTCACATTTGAACATGCTCGGTAGTTCTGATAGCCGACAGGCCACGGTGACCGGCGGTGACCGGCGATCCCGCGCTGTGTCCTTTCGAGGCTCGCCAAATCAATAGTCTCACATAGCGCTAACGATCGAGAGCTTAGTTGTGTGGGGAACACGCATCTCCGCATGCGGCCACGGCCCGACACAAGCGCCTAAAGCCTAATATAGCAGGGGCTCCGGGGTACTCAGCTTCCCACATTGGTCCAGAGACCCACCAATGCAGACCAGGTGGCGTTCTAGATGGTCTTTGTCTCGGCGTGACAAATAGACTATTTAAAACCAATAGTTCAGCCCATGTCTCACAGCTGTATTCGGAGACGCCTGAAGTGACATGTTACTATTGCTGCAGGACCGGCGCATGGCTATTGGCTGTTAGCCTTCCATCCAGGTTCTGCCACACTCGAATAACCTCAGCTGAATTAGCAAGCTAATGCCGGCATGGGTGAGATGGCAATTTCCACGGCTTAAGGCTCTATGCATTTTTTCACTAGTCTTGTTGACTATACGAGCCAGGGCGCGTGACTCGGACTTGGTGGAATGCCCGGGTGCATCCGAAACTATCCCCATCGGTGTAGAACAACCGATACCATGCTTCCGCTTGAAGCATATACAGAGCGACGCTCTCCAAGTTTTTGCCTTCCATCTTACAAAGCCTTTCTTTAGAGATCTCACCATCAGGGACTTGGCCGGCCAAAGAAATTAATCCCCCCTTTTTTTTAATTACTCTTCACTCGAAGTTCGACATTCAAAATGTCCGTGTTGATGGCTCCTTGGACCCCAGCCATGAGGCTGGGGCAGGGTTTCAACTCCTTCACCCACGAACTTTGCATCGACAATGCTGTCAAGGTCAAGAATGAGACCAAAGACCGAGCCAGGACCCCGTCTCAGGTGAGGATTGATCAGCTGTGGTTGTAATCATGGCGTCCGCAAGGGAATGATTGGCTAATCTCGAAGTCTGTAGACTGTCACATACTCAGCTCGCGTGGTTGACAAGCTTAGTGAGGTCATGGAGTCGATGAATTTGTCCTACAGTGCTTCTATCAAAAAGGGAACCGTGGAGACTTCTGGTAATTCCACTACCGTGGACGAAACCAGCTTCAAGAATTCCGACCTGAATGCTGTTGTATCCGTAAAGGTGAGAGAAATCACGATTTAATGATAAATGATGAATGATATAAAGGACCAAGCTAACATTCACGAAAACATAGGTCATTAATGAGACCGTCAGCTTGGACGATGGTTGTCAATTCATCCCCATGAAGAACGTGCTCCCAGGCAGTGCCAAGTTCAACGAGGTTTATGGCGACTGCTATATTTCAGGTACGCAATCCTAGCTTGATGGCCTTTGGAGTGGTGCTGACCTATTATCACCAAGGATACGTTGAGGGTGGTGAATTTACCAGCATCATCTCTGTCAAGGTTCTGAATGAAGGGAAGAAAGATGAGGTCATTAAGAGGTAAGCCAAGCACATATCTTATGAAGGTGCGCAGACACTTATACCTAGTAGCATAAAGTGCGCTTTCGGTGATACCGCTGAGGAGGAGATGACGTTTGAGACTCTCCCCGGTGGTATTACCAGCAGTATCCAAAACAGAATGGATAACACTGAGACTGCTGTGTCGGTAAGCTGGACCGGAGGAGGAAGAATCAAAGAAGGTTAGAAGCCTCATAATTCGACATATTATGTGACGCCCTCTAATGGTGTATTCAGAATCAGCAAAGTGGGACCTCGCTACAGCCATGCAAGCTGCTGCTGCCTTTCCTACCAACGTTGGAAAGTGCCCTCAGAGAACCTAGTAAGATCATCTGCAAGGCGCAGTCACGCTTTTCGAGTTATAATGACTAATGAGATCGAACAGTGCCATTCTCACAAAATACAAGGCGAACCGTTCGTTTGTGGAGGAAGCCAGTGAAAGCCTCTACAAGGCTCTGGACTACGACCATGTCGGCAGCTTCACCGCTGAGTTGTTTGATAATTACATGGACTACAAGCTGTTGATCAAGACAGTCCAGAATATCATCGCGAACAAGGATCACTATGAAGTCCGCCGTGGCGCCGAAAATGCCATTGATACACAAGTCAAAACTCTTATCGGCCTACGATCGATAATGAGAGAGGAGCAGGGGAAAATCGTGGAAGCAGTGAGTACATTGCGCTTCTTCTTTCACATCTACCGCTAATCATGTTTTAAAGGTCGAGGTTATTAGTAAGAACCCAGGCATTCTTCGTCGCCAATCCCGTGGTATGAACGTGCGACGAGCCCCCGTTGTCAATGCCATCGTGAAGGATATACTGGGTGATATGGCCTTCGAACCATACAGCTTTGAAACTCCAGCCATTGAGGAAACACCCACTCCAAAGGCGGCTGAAGACAAGGCTGCCGATAGCGCAGCCACTGTGGCCACTCAACCAACCGAAGTCGCTACTAGTGCCGACAAGGGTGCAGTGGCCGACACCGCTAAAGTGGCTGCTACGACTCAAGCGACCGCTTCCACCGTCAGCTTCAATTTTGATGCGTTAATTCCCCCAGAGATTTGGGAAGATCTTCTACCTGTATGCACCAATGCCGCTTCTCATGGTTTGATCGAGACTAATGGTTTTTGATTAGGTTCCCAAGGTCGACCCTGTAGCTGCAGTCTTGACAACCGGGTCTACAGGCGGAGTGGCGGCTGCCTTTGCTGGCATCACGGCAGCACAGTTCCCTCCTCCACCGGACAACTACATTTTCCCCAGCGACGCCAAGCTCTCGCTGACTCACGGTCAACAGATTGCTCAGGCCTCCAAAGAAAAGGAGGATGCCCTGGACAAGGCTCGTGAAGCCAAGGCCAATGAGGACCGCGCTGTCAAGGAAGCCGACACAGCCCGCCGAGAGCGTGATGCGCTCAACGCAGATCTCACTTCCAAGATGCAAGCGCTGGAGCAGCAGAAGCGGGCTCTCAACCAGGACTTCGCAACGGCCAACGCCAAGGCCAACGACCTGGATGCCCAAGTCAGGCAGCTCCAGGCAGCCACTGAGGAGGCCAAGAAGAGTGCAGCCTCATCCGAGCAGGCGCTGAACGCGCAGAGGGATAGGACTAGGGAGCTGGAGCAGAATGCTACGGTCCTGCAGAACCGGGTCCAAAACTTGGAAAAGGTGTCCATGCCCAAGAACCCCAACAGCCGCGTCACCATTCTGTGCGTCAACTACGCCGGCGACTTCTTCATGGACTATGTCCTCCGCCCCAACGATAACAGCGTTTCTTGGATCCACGATAAGCTCATCATGTATGCCTTGAACCAGCAAAAGTTCCAGGTCACCAACAACTTCTTTGGCGACAGGGATCCAATGCCCGGTCAGAGAAAGCATTGCGTCATCACCTACAGATATGACGACGGACGCATCAGGTGGCTTTCTGGCAGAGAGAATGAATGGATCAAGTTTGATAACTGGTAGAGTGGACTCTGGTACACCGTCTGATAGAGGGGCCAACCCGCTGGGAAGCTGTGTACTCTGCCCCTTTGATGTTACTGCCTAGTTTACTGGAGTATAAATAATACATGTGGCCCTGTTTAATTTCTGTGCAGGCGAACCTAAGTATATCTTTGGAGATGGCTGTAGTGAGGGTGAATGAGGCTTCGCTTTAATTTGGCTATCTTGCCTCAAATACAATTCACTGTCGCATTCCTGGCTAGAGTTTCTTAACCTGTGTGCGGTTGTGGAATTGGTGTTTGGGCAGACTTCGGACTGCTATGCTGGAGAAGGAAGGATGGAAATACATTGGAAATATGTACGTGTTAGTAATAAAATCAATGTATTACTTCGGTGCCCTTCAAGAAAGCCACATGGCATAGAACAGAACCACCACAGCTAAAAGGAAAATATCGCGCGTGAAAAGCGCCACGTATCAGTTATTACAAAATCAGAAGATTTGGACGGAAGCGGAGCGCCGCGCGACCAACACGGTAGCTCACCCAGGGCGTCGGCTTTCACAATGAGAACACAATATACATTTTCCCTCAATTATGCTGGGATTATCGTACCGTGTACGGTAACGCATCGAGTAATGATCGGCGCAAACGGTCCTTTTGAATTAAGATTGACAATTAGATTTGAGCTAATGTTTTGTGGTGGTTGCCGGATTGTGTGGCGGTGACGATACAAAATGTGATGATTGACGTCAACAAGTGCTCGCGTCCGAAGTCCAATGCTAAGACTACAAGAAAAGGGTATACACATGACTGCACCAGTCAAAATATATATCTAAACCCACAAACAGCTGTCATATTGCTTGTAAATTGATATTGCAAGTCGAAATTGGGACATTGAAGCTAATATGACTCACCTTATGCTCCCGTTCTGATGAAACTAATCTAATCAGATTAGTGTCTATGCCATCCACCTATTAAAGAGCGGCAGTTGACGATTCGTCTTGATTGGTTGCTACGAGAAGTCAAAATATGCGTCTATGTACAAGGTGGCGGGGTAATTGCTTCTGGTTGCGCCAAACCGACCTGGTGTAGAAACATGTGGGTCAGGCGTAGATACAGTGTATCCAATTCCCACAACCAGTCTGTCAAGTCTTGTATTGATACTGGGTGGCCCCTCACATGATAATGGCTGCCTAATATATTCTACGGGACGCGTCGTGTATACTTGCAAAAGCCTCGCGAAACAATTCCCCTTCACATGGATAAGCTCTTGACACAAAATAGGGTTGGCGTTCGGACAGTGTCCCATGTACCAACAAACCACTAGGCTACTCTCGATAGGAATCGGGGTGTAGATTGCCATCGAGTGATTATGCCTTACCAAGGCCCGGTATCAGACTTGGATGGGGTCTGAGGCTCATTGGTTAGGTCAATTGCTAAGTGTGGCTGTGGTTCAGCTCTCCTCGTCCCAGATCGACACGATTCCTACCGCTCTAAGTAGTTTATTGTGTAGAAACAAAGGCAATTGAGAGTGCTAACCTGAGGAGTATTGCAATCGTGACGGAGGCCAAGCCTATACACATAGAAGGGATTACGACTCGACAACTAATATGATGAGCATCCAGGAGTGCGTGGCAGGATGTTGACGTGAAAATGACTTCAGGGTTTGTGAAAGGAGGCATCGTTTCGTTACGAGAAGCGGAATATCCCAGAGGGCAGCCATTGCTTGAATATGTTGGAGGATTGAGGTGGTTCGTGCAAGTGTATAAATACCATCCTTGGCGGACGCCAATGGAGTCTACAGGTTCTACAACCAGCCCGGATTTCGCATCAAACCAAGTCATCCTGTCTAAACTCATCTACATCAACTTTCATAAATATTTTCTACCTCTACCAAGATCATCATGCATCTTAAGTACATTGCACTCGTCGTTGCCCCTTTGCTTTTGATGGTCGAGGCTCATCCTCCTGGCAAGGAGGCGGTAAAGCCCTCCAAGCCTCCGGGCAAGGGACCAAAGGCACCGGTCGCAGTGGCACCTCCTCCACCTCCCCATGGCGATCGCCCCCCTCCTCCGCCAGATGGTGGGCCTCCTCCTCCTCCAGATGATGGAACTCCTCCTCCGCCACCTCATGGTGATGACCCTCCTCCCCCTCCACCTGATGACAACGTACCCCCTCCTCCGCCCGATGATAACGGACCTCCTCCTCCACCCGATGATAATGGGTCTCCACCTCCACCCCCCGATAATGGCTGCCCTCCACCACTGAAGTAGTTTCGCATTGAGTAAGGAACTAGTGCTGTTGATGGGATTCTCATGAATGATAAGCTATGAAATTGGACTGAGAACAAAAATAGCTTTTTACTGTACATTGGAATTCGATGTTGGGGACTTGGATAACTTCGTCAGTAGTGAATTGCGCAAGGGGTCAGTTTGTCACTTGTGGAAGAGGGTGTGCTGGAGATTCTTGAGTATCAAGGAAATGGGACATATCCTTCTGTCATTACGAGATATCTATAAATTTCGATATAATTCACTCGTTACTCTCGGGAGCACAGAGAATACAATTGCATGTGATTGCGTTTTTTTTCAGCAATTTTTGGCTGTGCGGTGCGATCCACTCAATAGCAACAGACAAATGTGCTGTTTTCCCTCGCACAGATGAATGTTGCTGGCTGTTGGGATATTTGGCCTAGTAGAAAGCATTCAATCTGCGGCATCACATCGAAATCCCGCTACAAGCGTTGCAACAGACCAATTTGAAGCAGCCCTGCAACCAACCACCCGTGGGCAAGGGCCAGTTCTTCTCGTGCCCGTTGTTCATTTGGTGGGGACACGTTTGGAAGCAGTTAGCTGGAGAGAAACTTGGGATCTGCAGGCAGTAGCAGCAAGCATGTCCCGGCATCGGTGCGCCAAGATCAAATCGCCTTGCCCCACTTGCGAGGCTGAGGCCGCCTGAATGCTGTGCCCGCTAACCCTGTAAAATCAACAAAATGCCAAGCCTATAAAACATCACAGTCAGAAATTGTACAATCACCTAGATTAATCTTTCACCGCAACTTCAGATGCGCGTGTCTGTGCTACAGGCCCTGATAGCTTCTACTACCCTTAGCTGAGGCACAGGTAGACTTTCTGTCGTAGCGAATGGGGCCTAACTCCACCCTTTTCCGTATCAACTGGCACCAAACCCCAGCACGTAACTGTATTCTGCGAAGATGATCCGCGTTCCGCTATTTAATTCCGTAGCTTTTTTTAAATGCAATGCCGATCATCTCACCATTTCTAATCCCTAAATTAATATGTTTTAATCATGCCAAGCTCGTCTCCTGTTTAGCATTGGCTACCGCGTATATGACCTGCGGGCTCTTCGCAAGCACTTCAAGCAAGGGTTCCTTGTCATTTTAGGATTCCCATCTGCTCTCAGTCAGAAAAACGGTTCCTGTGTTGTAAGAACAGCATAGCTAATTGAATCCATTACAAGTCTTTATTTGCACTCTTACTGTAAATCCAAACTTTAGCAAGTTCTACGCACGTATAAGTAGGTTTGACAGTCTCGCCATTTTCTAGACAGATTCACCATCACTCTCATCACGATCACAACACACAGCCTTCGTACCTATCATTCAACCGCCCGTTATCATCTCCGCTAACTCATCTTCACCATGCAATTTACTACTGCATTCATCCTTGCCCTTGCTGGCAGCGCTGCTGCCCGCATTGTCGATTCCAAAGGCTGTGAAGGCAAGGGTGCTTGTGTGAGCAACTCAGCATGCTACCATAACTTCGTTACCAAGGATACTCCAGATACGGCCTTCAACTGTGGTGCTGGCGGCAACATCACCGTTCAAGAGTCAGCCCAGATCAAGCTGGCCTTCCGAGGTGGCCTTGCCGAGTTGGCTGTAGTGCCCAAGGCCGATTTCCCAGCATGCGATATTGTTCAGCCCGGACCCAACTCGGTTTTGCTTGTACGTATCTACTCTCCCATCCACGGTTCTTTTTTCACGGCTCGGTACACCTTCCGTGGTTACATGGACAGAATCATTAATTTCATCCATCCAACTATAACCCCCAAATCACCATTTCCCATCATCTAAAATGTGGCTAATTATATTCTCGGCGGTAAATAGAAGCAAGTCAAGGGTAACATTACTGCATACGGCTTTATCGATTACTATTGCAGCGGATCAATTCCTGATGCTACTACTTGCTGGAGGGGCACCGCTGGCCAAAACACGGGCAGGTTAGTATTTTTCTTCTATCCATTGTCCGATAATAAGAGCCTTGATGCTAACGAAAAAATAAAACTAGCACCGTTCACTGCAAGATCTACCGAAGTGACAATGCCTGCGAGACTACGAGCAAGGACCTTATAGGCACATGCCCCACCTACTAAAGTAGCGGCTACGAGCTAGTCTTCCAATGCCTCAGTAGCTAGACATCTATCTAAGGTGTTGGTTTTGTTCACTTCTATAGAACGAGGAGCTTTTTTTATTTTATTTGCTAGCCTTGTTGTCGATCTTGTGAATAGTATTACTAGTATTATAGAAAATGACAAAATACATGTGTAGCATTCAAAGCTTTAATTGAAAAGTTAGAACTTCATAGCCGTGCATTGTTCTTCGTCAGACCAAGCTGCGTTTCTCCACTCTGTAATTTCTTTTGCCAGCAGCTTGTAGGAACAGCGCCAGATCAAATTTTCCGATAATAAAGTCATTCTATAAACCCTTATATTGTAAAATCTAGATAAGTTGCTCGAATTCACCCAGAATGGCGGAAGGTGAATTGCATTCCTAAAAACATTAAGCGATATTTTAGGTCGTCAAGTCCTGTATAGGGTAAGGATGACTGAATGTAAGACTACGGGCGCACAGCCAGGTACCGACCATGGCGCTTGCCCAGCCGGAACAATGGTGGCTCCGGCGCCCGCAGGCTCCGAAGAACAACCGAACATTCACTGCCACAACCGCCACAGTGAATTGCGCGATTGCTAACTTTTACAGCTGTAGCAGTTCAAGGTTTGGCAAACAGCCGCACCAAACAACTGAACAACTGAATGTTCCCTGATTGATGGCAATGGAACGATTTGGAAATGCTGGAACAGGTGAATGGATAGGTGTTGGAGTCTTCCAATAAAAAAAGCAATTGCTCCGTAGCATTAGATAGTCTTCTCTTCTTCTTCATCAATCAATTGACCAATTCACCCGGTTACAACAATAGTCCCCTGTATACCCTGCGACGCAGCACTGCTGTACACATTTATCACCCATTGCCGTGACCTGGTTGCTTTACACTGAACTCGTAGGATTGAGAAAGTTCGATCAATCACAGAGAGGAGGGGTTGATCACGTGCTTAATACGTCAACTGCTGACCAACAGCGTTGCGAATTGGTTTCTCGCTCATTACGAATCGGCCTGGAAAACTTCATTTATTCGCTCATCTTGTACATGTTTGGACGCAATGGACACATTGACATACCAATTTGATCCAAAAGGTGATGTCTGCGTAATTCTCAACACTGGCCCGTCATCATTTCACTGGATCTTCGGCGATGTCCTGCGGCTGAAGGTGGAATCGAGTACGGATGGGGATGGCCCAGAGCTCGAAGACAATAACCTTGACCCACCATAAAAAAAGAAAAAGAAGAAGAAGAAGAAACCAAAGAAGATTGATATGAAGGGGGTTCCCCGGGCGAGGTAGCTCCAGCTCCCGTCAAAGAGTCGATTTATCTAACCTCACCTAGCCCTCCCATTTCGCCTGCTGAAGATGAGGTATCCAACCGAAGTCAAGAGTCAAATAAATTCGCCGAAAAGCCATTGGATTCACCGCCCGCAGAAGAAAAACCCAGGGATGGGCAAATAACAGCTCGAATGCGAGTGTCTTCCCAACACTTGATTCTTGCCTCGCCCGTGTTTCAGGCAATGCTAGATGGAGTTTGGTTGGAAAGCCAAGTGGATGATTCAGGAATCCGTACAATCACCACTAAAAACTGGGATCTTGAGGTGTTCGTCATGTTTCTCAATATCATACACGGCCGTACTCGAGCTGTGCCAAGGTATCTGAGTCTCGAAACTCTGGCAAAATTTGCCATTGTCGCGGACTACTACCAATGCTTTGAGCCAGTCGAGGTTTTTGTTGAGATGTGGCTCGAACACCTAAAGAAATGTGTCCCGGCTGATTATGGTCAAGAATCTGCACTGTGGTTGCTTGTATCCTCGGTATTCTCGCAAGCCGACATCTTGGAAGATATGGCCATGCTCACTGTGACACATTGCAAACGTCCCTATCAGCCAATTAATATCCCGATTCCAGAACGCATTTTAGGTAGGCAGTCCGCCAGATACTTGCTGCTAATCTAACTATGGATATGGATAGATGCGATCAACAATAAGAGAGAAGAATACCTGGCTAAAATGTTTTTATTGCTATACGATCTAATTGAGACACTTGGGGACAGATCCGCCTGTGTCTTTGAATGCTCGGCTATTCTGCTGGGCACTTTGATCAAGGAGATGAAAAGCAATGGTATCTTTAGTCCGCAGGTTACAACCCCATTTCATGGTCACAGCATAGAATCTGTCAACAGCATGGTGGAGAACTTCAGACGTCCAACATGGCATCGCGAACAGGGGCGCACCAGTCATGGTTGTTCAATTCAAGAGGAATTGGACCCAACTCTTGAGGTAATGAAGGCAGAATTGAAAAAGTGGAAAACGACGGATTACAGTAAAACGAATGGGCGAAAAGCAGCTTCATCGGTTTCAAGGTTCCTCCTGGTTAAGGGTATTAGTACCCCGCCTACAGCTTCTTTCGCCTCTTTGAATTAAGGATGCGTCCTCATCACATGTCTAAGTGATATAATTCTTATAGGAACGTGGTTTTGGCAAATTTTCAAATAATTGAACCAAGAAATTCTGGCACGCCTAGTAAAGAAATGCATACGTCTACACTACTGCTTCTCTACTCTCTATATCAGATGTTTGATAAACAATGTCCACCTAGTCACCATTATTGGTCGGAAATTTGAATCGTCTTGAGCGGATTGAGAGATGGTAGATGGTGCAATTAGAAAGCATCCAGAACTGAGGCATAGTCTATCATAAAATTGCAATGGAGGCATCCGATATTATAGGGACCCTCGGAATCCACAATAAACGTCGTGGAAAGTGGCGCAATTGTGGAGCTTGACAAGTGGTCGCCGAGCTTCAGGGATTGTGGTTGGACAGCCAGCTCCCCGTGCGGCGAAGCGCACTGCGCGGGGAATACGCAGCGAATCAACTGACCATGTCGCGAATGCCAAATCAAACGTATCAAGGGCTCATTCAACCAGTCCGTTATTTATACATATGGCAGCTTCGCTAAGCGAGTACGGCGACGAATAGCGACCGCAGCAAGCTTCAACCTCCATTCAGGATGGTAATGCGTCCTATCGTATCCATGCGCACATCCCTGCTACATGGGCACAGGGCTGAACGACCCGCACCTTCTTTTTTGCATAAGAGACGCCCATCCATCTCACCCTTCTCCAAACGGTCATCTAATATCTATCAGCCTTCCTTCTGCCTTTCGTATTCAACGCAGCACACTTGCCCAGCAAAACCCCATTAATATCTTACAAAATGTCTGGACTCGGCCGAGAGGAGCGCTATGAGCCACTCAGAGAACAAAATGTCACGTCAAATGGAGCCGGTAAGACATGAAATTTTCGTCACGGTCTATGTAATAGCAAGCGTACTAACAGTGCTTGCGCCTGCCAGAGAAGACTGAATGGGACACCGTAGAGGACCAGAGACCGGCACCTCCCAAGCCTGTCATCACATTTCAGTACATGTTCTATGTGGCTGCAGTGGTGATATTTGAAGTTGGCTTCCTCATCATGTTCGGGCTTACCTTGGCTTCTGGGAAGAGTTGGAGTGAACAACCCACAACCGGCAAAGTTTGGCTCGTCTTGGCACCCATCTACACCATTGTTACCATCTTCGTTCTGGGTATTTTTATCAGAATCTGCCAGAAAACTCGAAGAATTAATCGTGCATAACGGGTGCAAGCGCAAACGAGATGGGAAATTGTTGGTTCAAATATTGAGTGGCTTCACCGCCGAGATAATTTGAGCCATATGACTTCTGGGAGGGACCGTCAAAACTGGAACTACATGACTACGAATTATACCCTTACACATAACTCCTGTATTTTTATCGCGCCCTTACTAAAACAATATGACTTTGAGTGTTCAACGCTTCCTTCATTCACGCTGAGAATCCTTCTGGCTCCGCTTGGCGTACAACAAACCGCAAACGTTGCACAGACTATTGGGTCCTTTGGGTCCTCTACGCCATCTGGGTGTTCTCTCGATCCCACATCGTTGGCAGGAGATTATTGGAATTCGTTTTGTCTAGAATTTTGATAAGTTAGCCTACTAGCAAAGACCATAGATGCTCCCTGCCCATCAACCCTCCCCCCCTATTGGTTGCTCCAGGCAAAAAATAAAATAAAAGAAATAGAACAGCAGAGCTAGGGTTGGAAACAATAAAATCTTATTCATGAAATACAATGCTTACCTTTTTTGGCTCCTCGGAATGCTTTGAATCATCCTTCAGTGCCTCAGCTTCACGGCGCTTTCTCAGGTTAGAAATCTTCTCTACCCTGTGGAGGATATCACCCGCCAGGTGTTGAAGGGCATCGAGTTCATCTTCCTCTATCTTATTTGATAGTACTCCTGCGTATCCTGGAAATTGACCCGTTATGTGAGCAAGCTCGTCGGCATTCTGCCTTATCTAGCGGGGCTTCAGTCAGTCGGGGGTTAGCCACTGGCCCCGCGTTGTCTCTTACCAGGTCCAAACTTTCACTCTGAAGCAATGCATTGAGGGATACTTTCACTTGGCCGAGATTAGGCGGCAAACCAGTGTCCAAAGAAGGCTGATTCCTGGTGCTATCAAGGCTGGGCGCCCCAATCGGGAACCCTCCAAGAACTGGACTTGTACTTGTGGCAGACATCAGCAGTTGCAGCGTACTCGGTGTTTGCTCGCGATCAGCGAAGATGAGAAGCACTCAGTACCACTAGAATAGGTCAACTGATCGGTAGTATGTTGAGATCTAGATAGGGTGATTAAGGTAAGAAAGAAACCCTGGCGGTCAAGGGTGGGATTTAAACCATTTTCCCGGAACGTTGGGATGTGATGTCACCTGAGACAAAACAGCCGGGATGGACAGGACCCTTAACCCTAACCGCATACGGACAGTTGGGGTTTAATTCGCACTGGGTCATGCAAAAAAACAATAGACAATTAGGTTTCGACAAAGGGAAGGCCCCGGTGTGTGAGACACCTGAGGGGTGACTGCCGCCAGGAGGTCGAGCTAGGAGCAAACGCTCCGGTCGGTTGTCCATTGTAGCCCTCCCAATTACAAGAGGGTATCCGATAGCGGCTTCACTAAAACTGAGGCATTGGCGGAAGATCATCGCATGAACTTGCTTCTCGCTGGTTATGCATTAGGACAGCTGTCACTTGTGTCTCTCACGTTTGTCGCTCTAGCTTTGCCAAGCATGGAATCCCAAGGGCTAGGCCAAACATGGCCCTTTTCATCTTCAATGGATCAAGATTTTATTATCCAAATGTGATGTTAATAGGATCCCATGAGCGGATAAAAAGTGATGAAAATCTTACGTAAATATCACAACTCTTATCTGTTTCAAAATATGACGTTATAATCAGGCACTTGAGCTGTCATACTGCACCTCACACGTACCCCACCTCACTTCACCAATGACTTCTAGCGGAAGTTCTCCGGAATGATTTGCATCCCCAATTTCCGTTTTTGTCACTACTGGCTTTAGCAAAAGCAATTTTAAGAGTCCGTATTTCAACAATTTCAAGGATTTGGTAATCGGAATCTTTTGCCGCCGTGAAATGAGCATAAGCTGTTGACGCCATCGAGGCGTCAGTATGAGGTAGGGATTATTGCCAGCTCCAAGAAGATGGAGCAAACAGGTTAATGATATATGATCACGAATAACGCTGGATGAGATCCTAAAATTCGAGTAAATTATGCAAAAATGTGAAGGTGACAAACTATGTGATCAAAGATAGGCATTTGAAGTGAGAATCATCCAACATTCGAGAGATGAATTGTAGAGTAAGAGGGATAACAGCATGAAAGTAATGAGGGAATTCTTCCATGATCAGCACATGAACGAACACGGATGCACTCAAAAGATGGGAGAAGCCAGGTGCTCATCAAGGCACTTATTACTTAACCCTTAGATCTCTACTACGTTGCTATCTTGGCCAACAGCAAACCGGCAGGGCTAAGACACATGCAAAATGAGATTAAAAGGCACCGTTGGTTTAAATACTAGCTTATCCTATTTGAGGATCTATTAATATTATACTTCATCTTCTAATATTTCTATTTATTTAATAAGATTGATGGATTATATCTATTAATATTTTTCAAGATTTAGGGATTATAAAAAGGAAAGATTATTTTAATTAGAAACATAACTTTAGTAACAAGATCTTTGTTAATAGACAATATATCTTGTTTAAATTTATGTAAAGAATTAATTATAGATATCTATGGAAGAGAAAAGACAGAAACGTGCTCGTCTCGATCCAACACCTCGCCAACACGCACATGAGCGTCCGCCCACAACGCTAAACGATGATTCAGCGAGTGGACACGGATTCTTGAACGGTCTTTGGGCTGAATGACTTGCACGTAGTCTAACTCCACTTAAATTTCAGCGCCGCCGCATAGATGCGACCTGGACGCCAGGGCCATTTCTCACCGTCATGCAGTAGAAGATACCCTAGACTAAGAACAAATTTGGACGATTCATGTATTTGAAATGGAATAACGATAACTCTTGTAGACTGATGGCTCTTTTTCTTTGTCTTTGGATTATCTTAAATATCGAAGATACGATTTATTCATTTCCAAAAATAAAACGTGAATAGTTCACGTCAATCTTTCGCACATCCCAAATCCACGACACTTGGACGTGCAATCCTAAACAAATCAAATTTATCTCATATTAGTAAGAAACAGTATTAAATTAGCCAGAAGTGGCTAAATGCTCTCCATATCTGTGAAGCATCGTTAGTAAAACCTCTACTCAGATTTCTATCATCTCTTTGTAGGTGTGCTTATCATGTGAGCATTTGTCTCCATCGTGGGTCCAGTTCCCGAGGTTTCCCCATTTAGAGGCTAGAGGTGTCAATAGCGTGCCCCTCTGTTCGCATTCCATTGACATGATGAGAGAGCCACACAGAGCCTCATGAACGAGTGGCTGTCTTGTATGCACCCCGCCGCAGCTCATATTCCAAACAACAATGTCTCTTCATGCTGGTGATTTTGTAGTGCCACGCCCTGGCGCAGCTCCCGTCTCGTCACAGGCACCCATTTCAGGCCCAAGCGAGGCGACTTTCACTGAGGCATTTGGCACACTTCTGCCCCCCGCCAAGTATCTCGACACGGTCAATGGGAAAGCAGCCTACTATGGACTGCCGCCCTCATCGTCTCCCCCCGTTGCAGACAACTCACCTGTTCCTGATCGCGTACTTTTGATCCATGGCGTGCAAACACCGGCCCTGGGCATGCTCCCGCTCGCCCGCGCTCTCCAAGCAGACTTTCCATGCGCGCATTTTGTACTCGTCGATCTGTGGGGCCACGGATTGAGCGACACGCCTGTCGCCCCCCATGAACAGAGTCTGTTCCATCAATTGATAGACGCTCTGCTAGATCACTTGGAATGGCCTGCCGCGCACCTCATAGGCTTCTCCTTTGGCAGCTCATTGACGGTGGGCTATGTTGGTTCGCGGCCGTCGCGGGTCAAGAGCTACACGCTAGTTGCGCCCGCCGGACTCATCCACGCAGCCAATTTCACGGCCGAGGATCTGAGCCGCTTGCGAAGTGATGACGAGGTTGTAGCGCGCAAGTGGATCTTGGAGTTCCTCGAGGGCGGTGAGCTCGTCGTGCCTGCGGATTGGAGAGAGAGAGTCGCCAAGGGCGAGGTTGTCGCCGAGGCTGTGCGGGAATGGCAGATGCGCGAGCACCCGGGCCACACGGCCTCTGTTGCTGCCATCTTTAGAGACGCAGGTGTCATGGATAATGACGCCGCTTTTGTCAAGGCTGTGGGTACCGGTATTCCATCGCTTGTTGTCCTCGGCGAATTGGATGACTTGTACAGCGAGCAGCAGCTGAAAGACCTTGGTTTTGGAAATGTTGCCGTTGTTCCCCAGGTGGGTCACGGTGTAGTTAGACAAAAAGTACCAGAGGTGGCTACTCTGATTAGCAAGCTGTGGGCGACACTCGACCAGGCCTAAACTGGTTGATGTATAGTACTGGCTTTGGATATTATGAGCAAAAAACACTGAAGTTAACTAAATCGAGCCGAATGCTCCAACTATAATGAATCGACATGTTGAGAACGACTCTATTCAAAACTGAATAGGCTAAAACCCCATACTACCAATTCACCACACCCCAAAATGAACGTAGGGTACGTACTCAATACATCAATTCCTCCCTCTCATCACAGCGTATCAAGTTCCTTGTGATTTCTTCATCACCCGTTCCGCCCTTTATTAGAGAGTCTTGCTCCGTTCTTGGATCAGTAGCTGATTGTTCTCGTATTCAACAATCCCCCATTTCTCAGCATGCATTGTGTGGTTCTTGGGGTATTGACCTGTTTGTCATGCCTCCGTCCTTCATCCCCTGATAGGTAATCCTGGCGATATGAACACACATTTAATCGTTTACTTTCCACAATGTGCCTATGACGTGACGAAAGCCAGCTAATTAGAATCCATTAATTAGATGAATGCTTTCGTCTATTAGCTTCTCTTTATCGCTTCTCCTAGTGCTACAGGCTGAAAGGTAGACCAGAAACGGCTATGTTTGTTTCTGGATATTTATGTCTAGAATTGCAGATGTAGTAAGCGGGGCAATTTTACAGTCTTCCAGTAGCAGTTGAATACCAGATGGATTGACCGTGCTTGTATATCCATGGCCGGCAAAGTGAAATGCTTTGCAATCTGCTATCAGAGGCATAATATCTTGTTTTCGATATGGAGGTCTCAAAGGCTTCAGTAGCATCTCGGAGCACAGCCCTTCCAACAAATTGACCTCCTGTTCGGCATAGTACAAGCTAGGATCTCCCGGAGTATGTTCCATATCGATTAGGCCATAACACCCTTAAACCTCGGTATATTTACTAATCGGAGAGTATATTGATACCCCGCATTTCACACTCGCCGAAAGTGGCACAGACCACAATCCATGCATACCCTATAACAATTACGGGATACAGCCGGTCCCTAGATGAGTCAGGTAGAGGGCAGTATCAAGGTTTATTTGATATAAATGACTCACCTGCGTCGCAAGAGAATCGAAATAAAGATTTCATATCAGCAACAAATCAATCATCTCCAGTAGAGAAACACGCTAACAAGGGCAGAGGGTCGCTTTAGAAGTGCAACATCCCTTAATAGGGAGGCATTTCATTGATAGCTTTCGGGGTTAAGGTTGAAGCTTCAGTTAATTCATTCATTCATTTATTTTCGAGTCTATAATAAAATGAAATGAAACCGACTCAGAAGATTTCCATTTTGGAGATCTGTGTTGAATCGAGTGAGTAAAGTCATCGGACAAAAATCTGCCAACACTACATAGTCACATTTCCCCTTAATGATTATACTAAATCCATTATAAAAATGAAATAAAATAAATAACTCTAGTTTTTAAATTTATATTATAATCTAAATAAGCCTTATTTTATGTAGTACCCAATTCTTAGATAAGTAGAAGATAAATAAATGCGCAAGTGATACTGCTGCCAGACTTTTGTCCTGTGATTGCATCGATATCCAGGCCACGTAGATACAGACAGGTGGCAGTCATGCAGCCCCATATGGAGTAACTTCTCATTTCTGTAGGCACCCTAGGGAGAACAAGTATGCCGATCGAGTCGGGTGCAATTGTTGCCGCACATAAACACTCCGATACCAAACTCCGACACTCACTCCGATATCCAGGCCAAGGCCCCAGTTGGATTTGTGAGCCCCGATTCTACCTGGGCGCATTGACATTTGTCAACCAGCCGGAACTTGGTTCACAGCCAGCCAATCAAATGATGCTATTTCTGAACTCTGGCTTAACTTCCGCTTCCGTGGACATCGTTGGATTTCACCATGATGGAACTAAATACCAGATTCGTTTGTAGCATGGTTCCGATGGTGTGATTGGTTCTTATATTTGTCCCTATCCGTACCTGACGTTCTGACACTGAGCTTTACGGGCGAGACTTCACGAGTACACAATATTTCCGGCTGACTTACAACTATATCCCTCCCTAGTTCTTCTATTAAACGCTTCAATGAACACCAATGCACAATCGAAAATGTATCCTCATATCGCAATCATTGGTGGGGGATTTGCTGTGGGTTATTAGTCTATGGCAAAGATCAACGCTCATTATGTACAGGGTGTGATTTTAGCCCTGGCACTGGAGAAGCAAGGGTTTTCACCCGTAATCTACGAACTACGAGAATCTGGGTATGCTAGGCTCGGGGGTGGCGTGGTGTTTACCGCGAATGGACAAGACGCACTCGAGCGAATTGACGCCTTGGCATGTCTTGAAAATATGGGATACGTTGTTACTAAGCTTTCATGAATGAATGAAAAGGACGAGCTTGTTGGAGAAACCAGCCTTGATGCCACGCTCTACAGGTACACAGCCACTTGAATTCTTCGTAAGGTGTGTATCAGAGAATGGACTTTGGTACCATAGTGGACGATACAGAACATGGGGTAACATTTTCCACCAATGGGGAAGTGAAAAACGCCGATATCTTGATTGGGGCAGATGGAATTCATTCAGCCGTCAGGAAGCATGTGTGCCCTGACGCTCATCTCGAATGCCAAGGCCTACCAGGAATCATGGCTCATACTTCCGTTGACCAAATTCGCTGGCCAAGGGATGATTATCCACATGCAGCCAACGCGATGCATCCAACCGGAGCTTTCATGGTGATTCCTGAAACCCTGGATGAATCAGTAGTATTAATGGTTCGACAAATACCATGGCCAGAGCAAGATCGTGCGGGATGGGAAGCGTTGATGAATTATTCCAATCATTTGTTCCAATTGCTCTCAAACGAGTACGATAACTCCAATGACATTTTGAGGTCATTCATTGAAGCTGCCGATAAGAACCGTGAGGGACTTTTTATCTGGCCGTTTTACCGAGCCATCGCTGGGAATTGATTCTCAAATACCGGCCGGTTAGTTCTTCTTGGAGACGCAGCCCACGCACTTCCTCCTTCATCGGGTCAAGGCGTTAACCAAGCATTGGACGACGCTTACTCTCTAGCCAGAGTTCTTGGCAAAGTCAGCACAGGGGGTGCCTTGAAGTCGTCTTTAAAGAGTTGGCAGAACTACAGAATGGAGCGGGCCGAGAGGTTCATGGAGTTCGTAGTATTCATGGAAACCACTACGGCTGGAGAATCGCAGGCAAAGGACGGACATTACAAGTTGGACCTCGAGCTACACAGGCAGACCTCGACAAGTATACCTACCTTTCTTGCTAAGACTAGCCTAGCCTCTTTTCCTTACTATGGCCCTTAAATAAAATAAAGTAACCTATTAATTAACTTACTATTATATTATCAGTGCCCTTCCCTTCAGGTCTAAGACGGCCCAAGTCAACATAATAAGCTTTACGTCACCCGGCACGAGCCGAGCTTAGTAAGCGTAAACGCCACAATGGAACGCAGCTCTCTTGTTCGCAAAACCTCACCGCAAACCCCCTATTCATAATAAGACAAGGTTCTTTTAAATACACCTTCCAAATCTTGCAGCGAAGATAACCTACTAGAAAAACTTGAATATGACCACCAATATAAAGTGCCTGCCTTCCTTACTAAGACTAGCCTAGCTTCATTTCCCCACCATCGCCGTTGAGCATGGCGCAGCGAACCGCTAGTCAATCGCCCGATCCTTGTTGAAGTTTGCCACATTAGCCCGCCCACTCTCACGTCCTTGCTTGGACCTTCTGCTCCATTACACACACTCTGTGCGACAAAATGGCTGCTAACCCTGCCCTTGACTTCGGCCCTGCCGCCTTTCCGAGGAGCCGATTAACCGAGCGATCTTTTGACTAGGCTCTGATTTCTGTGACCATAGGTGCTCTGCCTATTGTTTTGTTGTGATAAAACTTTATCCTACTCACTTCGAGAGGACCCAACTTATCCTAAACATTATATGCGTTCGTGTCGGCCTGGTGTGTAGCTCTTTTTTGCTTCACTTCTCTATTTTGACACCTTTAGAGTAAGACAAGTCCAAGAAAAGCCACCTGGCCTATTATATAGGGTGGTTGATTTAAGTGAGGTGCCATTTCCCTTTGCCAAATACCAATCCAGGCATGTTATTACAGAAGCGTTACGGCCAGGGCAAAGGTGCCAGCGAGCGAGCGCCCGCCAGGTCTTCACAATTGCTCTTGCCCGCACCAGTATTTGCGAGCATGCAATTACCCCATCTTTTGGCCTAGCCGGGTACTGGCGCAATAGTGGAGACAGATTCTTGCTATAGGAAGGATTCATCCCAACCTTAATAATAATGCTGTACCTTATCTAAGCTTAATCGCTATTTCCAGGGTTTTCCAGAGCACTACTAAAAAGATTTCTACCACTCTTGATCATCAACAAGCTTAACACCGGATAATCTCACAAGATCCTACCAAGGAGTGGAGACGTATTTATCTCCATAAGTGTCCAGGGCACCAATGATGATTGTTAATTATTTCTAGTAAAAAGAAACAAGCTGTAAGCTCAACCGGACGATTCAGGCAAGGCCATGAAGGTGGCATACAAATGTCGTTCAACAATAGGTTTAGTTGTGAAGATCTATTTGCCTTGACCTAAAGAAAAATTAACTCGAATCCCCCATTGGCCCAAATGGCTGTATAAATTTTGCTTTTGTGAATTGGAGATAAAATTAGTCCCTGAGCACTTAAGATGAAATTCCCTTGCCAAGACCGACCTGTCGACTCTAATGTACGCCACCCACCATTCCCGATCACAGTTATCACAGCAGCCTTCAACCCAATGTTCGGTTCGTGGAAACCGTGGAATCCGCGGGGTTTGGGAGACAAACGCAGGAACCCAAGTGGCTGCTCAAGGACGGGCTTCGCAATCGCCAAAGTTTAGAATCCCTGGTGGCAGTCTACTAATTCGATCCGAAAATGCCTTCGGTCAAGCGTTTAGTTACTGGAGAGCCTGCGCGACCCTGCGCGAGATACGCTACAGGCGCTCTGCGCATACGGATCAGACCCGACCCCTACCGATACCACGGATGATTTTTACCGAAAGCCAAAAACCCAGGGTAAAAAGCAAAATGGTGCTCCTCTGCATGATCGGTTTTCGCGAGATTATACGGTACTCGCCCCGGTGTTTCGTGATTCCGGTTTCAGACAGAAGTCATAGCCGAAAAGGATTCTACAAAGTCTGAGACCAACAGTGGCACTTTTGTTATTTGCAGATGTATTAAATACGAAGACAAGTTATACGTGACAAAATTCTTTTCTCTGACCTTTCCTTGCACCGAATGGGGAATGTGGCAAAGATCTCAGGTACCCATCACGGAGGAGCAATCAGCACACTCGAAAGCAAAGGACAAATACGACGCGTCAATGCGGTAGTCCTTCTGTGCCAATTTTCTCGCCTGTATAATCAAGAAGAATCTTATTAGTCAGACGCCAACATGTTCGGTTAATCTAACTTCTCAATACGGGATTGACCTCGCATAATTTGGATTACGATCGTCCGCCCCACAATGCTGAGTGCAGAGGCCATTTGCCTCTTTTTTTCACAGGGACAATGCTCCAGGTGATCCACCACCCTCAGCCAGATCCACTAGAAGTGGGACCTTTGGAACTTTATTTGGGCTCATCTGATCACACGACTAATACGTGCACTCATACATCTCTGAATGAATTCACGGACACTGTGACTACGTAAATTTGATTGTTCTTAATCAGAGGAAACTACCAAACTAATCTTTTTATTGAAACATAAATAATTTGGTGTATTTGTAACTCCGCATGATGCAGCAAGTCCAGGCTGGTTGAGCTCCCCATTTATTCTTACCTGAAAAAGTAGATAGGTAAAGCTAGTTAATAGTAGCAAGGGAAGAAAAACATTAAGAGGCTCTAATAGCCTGTTTCTAGCTTCTGTATGTGCGTTGTTCGTATTTGCAGCGTGTGCGTTGCCTTGATCTGGGCTAGGGTGGGACTAGATGGATATACTAATTTGGTTAAGGACCTTTCTTCACCATGTTTCACAAACAAACCCCTGATCGCCTACCTGAAAAATTACGGTTCTTGTTTTCCTATTGGACGGCGAATTACGCAGCTCAAGTTAGAGTATTATCCCTGTTGCCCGGTGCTTCTTGCTTGACTGATATTCCTGACTTGACGCGAATTCATGGAGACAGAATATAAAATGCACTCTTGTCCCGTTACTCCATGCTCATCATCACAGTCTTCACCATTCCGATTTACCACTTCTCCCCGTCAATATATCGCTTGCAAAAATCATCTTCAAAATGAAGTTCACCGCCATCATTGTCGCCGTCTTCGCTGGTATTGCCGTCGCGGCTGTGAGTAGTCCTATTCTAGATTCTGTTTTAGCACAATTCTAATAAGCACAGCCGCAGCCTCAACGCATTGATCCCAACTGTTTCCCGAACTGCGTCAAGGGTGTAAGTATACATGCATAGGCCGTTTTGGGGATATGCTGACATGAGTAATATAGGGAAAGAATGGCCTGCAATGTTTTAACATTTGCGCCCCCCGAGCATGATAAAACCATGTCACTGCGTTATTCTGCAGGAGAGATATTAGTGATAGCAATTCTAATATCACCGATAGTATTGCACTAAGCATATATTTGTGAATCTTGGTTGGACAGTGTGGCCCTAATGTCATTTTCAGCGAAGACTTCTGGGTTTATCAATACTTTACCTTCGCCATCCTGAATTTTCATCGCGCCTTGGTTTATCCTTGGAATAAGAATGCTGATATTCTCTTTTGCACATTTCCAGCGCAATATCCTAGCCCAAAAGTGTACAGATTGTAAATACAAAGTCGCTATCTAATTTAACTTTTTATTTACCTTTTTCATTGCCTTCCATAACTACGTGCTGCCACTCCCCAACTTCAAGCTTAATGCTGGGCTAGAGACCTGCTTATTCACAGGAATCCCCCAACCCAGTCATCTCGAGTGACTGCTCCCACAACTTTGCTTCTTTCTCTGGTCTGTAGGCAAATGGTGCGTACCCGGGAGCCCATTGACCAGTAATCGGATACCATTCCTTTGCAATTTGGCAATTCTCCAGATATTGACCGCCCTGGCCTTCCAACGCCTTTGCCGTAGCTCCACATACAGTTGTTGCGGCTCCTTGTGCAGGATTCCTTTTCTAGATACATCCAGCTCCAGCCTGTATCCATATATTACGCTGCGGACCTATCAACACCCAAAACAAGGACAGGTTAAATAGATGCAGACTCAAGCTGTTCATTGTAGACTTTTCTTCACGTCTTGTTCCAAACTATGTGTTCAAGACCGAGTGGCTACTTGGTGTCTTCATCACTTCACAAAGGTCTGGTGGCTTGCTTTCAATTCTGTGTAAGACAAATTATCCAAAACTAATTGTGGTATTCACATGTATTCTAAGAATCTGTACCTCCATTGCTTCAATTAACCCAACATGCCAGAACGTGCATCAATCACTGTCATGTTTGCGGCTGTTTGAATGCCCAAGAATAAAAAAGGAAAACTTTTAAGAGCCATTACTGGATCATTTCTCGTCATGTTTTTGTGCTCAAATCAAGCGCAGCGCCGATAGCCGTAAATTCAAGCTCAATTGGCTGAGGGTTTCTCTCGCTAAAAGGGTTGCCAGGCGGGGCAATAGCAAGAAGGACAGCAGCCGGCCTTATATAGGAGGTATAAAAGCTGGTAAATGTGCCTGGGAGATCTATACAGAACTTGATTTCGGCATCCTGCCAACTGCATGTTGCGGCTGGAACAGAGCACTCCAGCCTTCCACTGGCCTTCTGCTCGCAAGTGGGGAATCCGACGGTAGGCTCATGGAGCTCGATGTTGCGGATATCGCAGAGCTCAAGGAGGTGAGGATTGTCATGGTCTCCGTAGAGAACGCACAAGTAGAATCCACTGCTCTCTCGTACGTATTTTGTGACAGGGTCGATGGAGAAGGACAGGCGCGAAACAGGACGCAGTTCCGATGCCGTAAACAGGGCTGCGGTCAATTCAATTTTCAATCAGGATTTCGGCTACTTGAATTAAGGGCATGTAGAATTGAATTGAGGTGCCTTAAATTAAATTAATTAAGTTAATTTAATTAATTAAATAATATATTATAAATTAGGTTTTTAGTATTTTAAATATTTAATTACTTTTAAGATTTTATTAGCTAAATTATATTATTATAATTTTATTATTCTTAATTATTATATATATATATATTTATATTAAATATATTTTTATTGTATAGTATAGAAAGCTTTCTTATAATTTTTGGGCTTTTTAGCTAGTATTATATATAGCAGCTATTGCCTTTATTAACCTTATTAGTTTTCTTACTTTATTTTTTTATATACCTCCTGTTATGACCCATGCCCGCCCAGAGCGGTCACTATGGGCAGAATCCTATAATATATCCAACCAATATATCACACTAATCACAAGGAAGCTACCCTATACCTCTAATCAGCTAATAAAAATGGATCACTTACCTCAGGCATAGATCACAACCATAAGCTAAGGCATATACTGTAAGCCACTATATAAGATAATGATCTATAGTATTAAATAAAGTATATAGATAGGTCAATTGTATTGTAAGAAATGGTCTAACTAGCTTTTAATATAACTTGGTTATATTAATTATTAATTAATATATTACTAGATATAATATTTTTTTTATGACTTATATAATATTACTTAGAAATTACTATGCACTCTATATTCCTTTACTAATATAAATTCTTTATTCTAATTAGTTTATTATAATTAGGAATTAATTAGAATATTATATATTAAAAGCTTTTATTTAATAGAATTACTTATATTAATTACTAAACAATATTCTTATAATAGCTTTTATAATTCTATCTTCCTTATCTAAGTCTATCTTAGCTATTATTAAAGAAAAAAGATCTAAGATCCTTAATAAAAATAAAAACATTATTATAGAAAAAGTAAAAGAGTCTAACAACAAAGATAATAATAAGAATAAAAAAAATAATAAAAAAAAATAAAATATTATTAGCCTTAAATATAAAAATAAATAATTTATAAATACTATTAATTATATAATAGAATAACTTAAAATCCTATAATAATAAATACTTTAGAATACCAAATTATAATAATTCTATACTATTATTAATATTTTAGGAAAAAAATAAATCAAATTAGCCTAGACTTATAAGAAATACCTAGAGAACCTTAAAAGCTTTATTATTAAAACTAAGGACCCTAAAGAAATTATTAAACCTAAAAAACCTTAATTATAGAAAAAAGACTCTAATAACCTTTAAAAATAATTAACCCAGATCAAAAATTACTAAGCTATATATTTATCTACTTTTATAGGCCATAAATAGCTAAGAGTTTAATATATTATAAGAAAATTAGAAAGAAAATCTATAAAGTCTATAAAAAAATAACTAAAAAACTATATTACTATCCCCTAGGACTAAACTAACTTAATAATCTAATATCTATTTAACAACTTTAATAACTTCAAAAAAGAACTTATAGAATAATATAATATAATTAATAAAAAACAAGTAATACTATAAGCCCTTAAGAAACTTACATAAAAAGAATTATATACTAATTTTCTTATTAATTTTAAATATTATATTATAAAACTCTACTAAATAAAAAATATTTTAATTAATAAATTCTATAAATAACTTAAAAAATCTATCTAAAATAAGATATACTAACTCTTTAAATCTCTAACCAAATTTAATAAATATATAGCCTATATTATTAAAATTAATAATAAATAATTCAAATAATAATAATAAAAAAGCAACAAATATAAAACCACCCTAAATACTAATATAAAATAATAATATAAACCTACCACCTATAATATATACCTAGGGCCTATAGAACTAAAGATTACCTAAAAATAAGATCTTTTTAATATTATTTATTATAATTATAAAAAAAAAAAGTACCTTAGCTATAACTATTAAAGACTATAAATTAATTAATAATTTCAATTTATACTAAAAGATAAAATATTAAGTATAATTACCTAATAGTCTAAGAATATTCTAAATCACCTAATATAATTAAAAATATAAGACCCTAAATAATAACCTATACCTAAAGAAAAACCCTATATAAGTATAAAATATATCCTTACTATAATTTATAAAAATAATTTAAGGCCAAATAATATATCCCTTATACCTAAATAAAAACAAGACTAATATATTATTTAATCTTATTATTAAAAAAAACTAAATATATCTTATATTTATCTATAAAACCTAAAAAAAACCTAAGAAATAAGATTCTTAGTAGACTATAATAATATAAATACTAATAATATTCTTAAAAAATAGTAGGAAACCTTTACCTAAGACAAAAATAGCATCTTATAATAAAATATAGAGGAAGAAATATATAACAAAAAATTACAATAAAACATAGGCCTAAGTAAGAATATCTACATTCTAGCCTACTAGTAAATACAAAGAATATAATTAAAGCTAATTTAATTTAATATAAATAATAAAAGATTAACCTAGGACCACCCAGAATATAATAACCTAATATAGTTCCACTATTTTAGCCATAATTATAAAATATATTTATAAAAAAAAAAAAATAATAAATATTTTCTTATTAAAATAAAAAATACCTTACTAGAATTTATTTATAACTATTACTATAAGGACTATCTTATTATAACTTAAAGAAGAAAATATAATAATATTATTATTATCTCCTTATTAGAAGATATATTAGATTATAAAAATAAAGACTAATAAGATTACCTAAACCCTAACTATAATATCTATAATTTATAGAAAATATAAAATTAATATTAATTTATTAAATTTCTACTAAAAAACTTATAAAGCCTTCTATAGAACTAGAGCCATAGGAGCAATACAAGTATATACTTATAAAATTACTAAAAAAACTCCCACAAAAGACTCTATATATAATTACTTTTATTAAATAGAAATAATTAAAATTAGAAATCTAAATTAAAGAAATATAATATATTATATTAGTAGATAATAGAGCCAAACTTAACTATATTAATCTTTAAATAATTAATAAATTAAAGCTATTATAAAAAATAAAATCTAATCCTTATACTATATATAATCTTAAAGAAATAATATTTAAATATAATAATAATATTATAGATAAAGAGCTTAATTATCTTAAAGTCTTTATTTATAGAAAAAATTAAAAAATCAACTTTAATATTATAAATATTAAAAATTATAATATTGTTTTAAAATACCTATAGCTATACCAATATAATCTTAATATTTACTAGTATACTAACTAAGTATAAATATTCCCTAAATATAATATAACTAATAATATTTCTAATAATAAAAGATCTTATATTTCTAATCCCAATTAGGCAAGAAGATAGTATAATAATATAATAAATATATTATTATCTAAAGGAATACTATATAAATATAAAAATAATTAAAAGCAATAATAGCAAAGAACAATAGCCTATATATACACACAATTCCAACAACTCAATATTAACCTTAAGAAAATAAAAACAATAGTGGTAAAAGACTAACTAAAAAATATATTACTTAAATACTAAATCTACAAATGATTATTTACCAAAGAATTCAAAATAAGATTACCTAAGTTTAATTAGTAAGATTATAAAATTATATTAAAAAAAAAAACTAATACCCAATTCTACCCTATCTATAACCTTAATTAAATATAACTTAATACCCTAAAAAAATATATCAAAGATATACTTAAGAAAAAATATATTTATATCTTAAATTCTAAAGTTAATTATTTTATTATATTTATTTTAAAAAAAAACAAAAAATTATAACTTATTATAGATTATTAATAATTTAATAAAAACATAATTAAGGACCAAATTCCTTTACCTTTAATTAATAAAATAAAAGACTAATTACATAGCATAAATATTTTTACCATATTAAACCTAAAAGAAGCCTATAATCTAATTTATATCAAAGAAAAATATAAGTAAAAAACCACTTTTCAAATTAAATTTAGATTATTTAAATATTTTATTATACCTTTTAAACTTATAAATACCCCTATATTATTTTAATAAATAATTAATAATATTTTTTATAAATACCTTAATATTTTTATTGTATATTATCTAGATAATATTCTAATTTTCTCCAAAAACAAAAAAAAATATAAAAAATATATCTATAAGATCTTAAAAATATTCTAAGATAATAAATTCCTTATTAAATCTAAGAAAAGCAAATTCTATATAATAAAAATTAAATTTTTAGACTATATTATCTCACCTAATAAAATTCATATAAACCCCAAAAAAGTTATTACTATTAAAAATTAAAAATCTCTTAAAAATATAAAAAAAATATAAGTCTTTTTAAGATTTATAAATTATTACTAAAGATTTATTTAAAACTTTAGTAAAATTACTATACCTCTTATAAAATTTATTAAAAAAAAAAAAACCTTTACCTTTAAAAATAAAGCCAAAAAAGCCTTTAAAGCTATATAAAATATAATTATTATAAAACCTATATTAGCTATATTTAATCTAAAATAATTAATTAAGCTAAAGATTAATTTTTTAGATTTTATCCTTAGCACTTAAATCAAATAAAAAAATAAAAATAGCCTATTATACTTAATTATCTTCTATTTTTATAAATTAAATAAAGTAAAACTTAATTATCTTATCTATAATAAAGAATTCCTTATTATAATTAATATCTTTAAGGAATTTAAGTATTATTTTTTAAATAAAAAATATAAAATTATTATATTTATTAACTATAAAAATATCTTCTACTTTATAATAATATAATAATTAAGTAATAAATAACTTTATTATATTAAATACCTTTCTAAATTTAACTATTATATTATCTATATTAAAGAAATTAAAAACAATCATACTAATATAATTAGCTATTAATCTGACTACTATAAAAAGAAGCCTTAAACAAAAGAACAACTTCTATAATTCTCCCCTAATAATACCCTAGAATAAGCCTTAATTAGTAAAATAATAATTAAAACTAAGAAATTAATTATTATTATTTATATTAGTAAACTACTAAAATAAATATAGATTATATAAATATTTACCTAGTAAGTAAAATAAAGAAATTTATTACTAAGGAAGATTAAAAAATATAATTAGAATTTTCTATAGAAAAAATAAATTAATCTACTTTAAGTCCTAAAGGAATATTAAATAAACCTACTAAAAGAAATTTATAAGCACCTACTATATAAACACAAAAGAATCAATAAAACCCTTAAATAAGTTAAATAAATATTTTCCTTTAATAATATAAAAAAAAAAATCAAAAAAGTATATAAAGAATATAGCCTTTACCAACACTTAAAAAAACCTTAATATAAGCCCTATAGAGAACTATAGCCTATGCCTATAGTAAAAAGACTATAAGAATTAATTATAATAAACTTTATTATAGACCTCCCCCTATCTATAAACCTTATAATAAAAATATATTATAATAATATTTTTATTATTATTAATTACTTTATAAAAGCATTATATTACCTTCTTTACTAAAAAGCTATAAAAGAAAATCCTTTTATATATCTTTTTTTTAAATATATTATAGTAATATATAAACTATCAATAGAAATTATCTCTAATTAAGAATAATCTTTTATATTAAAATTCTAGTAAAGCCTAATATACCTTATAGGCCTTAACCATAAACTCAGTACTATATTTAAATCTTAAATTAATAAATAAACTAAATAATAAAATTAAAAAATAAAATAATATTTATACTATTATATCAATTATAAGTAAACAAACTAGATTAAAAAGCTATCTATTACCTAACTCACCTACAATACCTTATATAACTATAATATAAAAATAACCCCTACTAATACTAATTTTAATTTTACCCTTAACACTTATTAAACACTAATTAAAAATACTATCTAAACAAAAGCCATAATTAAATTAAATAAATTACAAGAATTATACAAAAAAATAAAGATAGAACTAGAATTTATAAGAAATAGTATAAAGCAATATTATAATCTAAAAAGGCTAAAAGGACCAATCTTTTCGGAAGGAAATATAATTTACTTAGCAATAAAAAACCTTACTTTAAAATAATAAAATAAAAAATTAGACTTCATACAAATTAAACCTTATCTTATAAAACAAAAAATATTAAAAAATAATTATAAACTAGACTTACCAAAAAACATCAAAATCCACCCCATTTTCCATATTTCACTATTAGAACCTAGTAATAATATCTAGATCAATATAAGCCCCAAATATAAACCAGAAATAGAGAACCTTAAAAAATAGTAGGAAATCAAGAAAATTCTTAAATAAAAAATAAAAAATAAAAAATTTAGGATTAAATAAAAAAACTATAAAAAAACAATATAAGAATCTATTAAAAATCTTATATATTACTTAAAAATATTAGAATAATTTCTTTAGAAAAATTAAAAAAAGAAAAATCCCTAATTACTATATTCTAGTCAATTATATTAATAGCCCTAACAATCTATATATCTACAATAATATCTAACTTTACCTAATCTACCTTCTTTAACTCATTTAATAAATTTAAACCCTATTATAATATCTTATTACCTTATATTTTTAGCTAATATTTTTAATAATAAAAATAGATTAATTAACTTAATATCTTATTAAGTCTTACCTACTTTTCCCAAAGCCTTACTTAAATAGCAAAAAATTCTTCTTTAGCCTTTTCCTCAGCTTTATTAATATAAATAGTCTTACTTTTAATATATAATATTACTAAAAATATATTAATACTAATTATCTATACTTAAAATAATCTTATACCTATAAATAAAAATAATAATACTTACTATATTATAAAATCAACTATAATAAATATACTTCAAATACTTTAATAAATATATATAAATAAAATACTTAAAATTACACTAAGAATAATAAGTATACAATATATTAGAAAAAATATTATTATAAGCAATAAATTCTATAAATTTAAAATACTCCCTAGCCTTTAAGGAAGACATATTAGTAAAAAAAATATATAAAAGGTTAAGTTATATACTAAGTATTAATAGCCACAATAATAGGTCTTAAGAATAAAACCAATAAAAGGGAGATATTATATTATAATCTATACCCACTTAAAGTAATTATTATAGGTAGAATCCTATAATATACCTAACCAATATATTATATTAATTACAAAAAAGCTATCCTATATCTCTAATTAGCCAATAAAAATAGATTACCTATCTTAGGCATAGATTATAACTATAAGCTAAGGTATATATTATAAGCTACTATATAAAATAGTAATCTATAGCATTAAATAAAGTATATAAATAGATTAACTATATTATAAGAAATAGTCTAACTAGCTTTTAATATAATTTAATTATATTAATCACTAATTAATATATTACTAAATATAATACCTTTTTTATAACTTATATAATATTACTTAGAAACCACTATATACTCTATATTCCTCTACCAATATAAACTCTTCGCTTTGATTAGTTTATTATAGTTAGGAATTAACTAGAATATTATACCTCCTTAATCTATTTCTAAATTTTTATTATTTAAGTATTATAATAAGATTTATAAATTTCTTAAATAAAATCCTTTTACTTATTAATATTTTTATTAAGCTAATAGCTATAAAGATTATAGATAATTATAATTATATTTAATATTTTTATTTATTAGGATAATTATTTCTAGATACATCCAGCTCCAGCTTGTACAGCAAGCAGATAAAAAAAGTGATTTTATGGCCTAAATATTTATTATATTATATATTTAAGGTTTTTTAAGATTTTAGTTTAGTAAAAAACTTTAAGATAAAGATTTTAGTACCTAGAAAAATATATCTAAAATCTAATAATAATCTAATAAAAAAGCCCCTCTTTACCCTATTAACTTAGCCTAATTCAATCTACTATAAAAAAATAATTAAGTAATAATAATAATATTTATATAATATAGCCTTTAAAAGTACTTATTATATATTAATAGGTAAGACTACTAGAAATCTTTTTATTATTAAGTAATATATATATAGGCTTCTATATATTCCTAAGAATATTAATCCTAAGCTATATATTAAAAGGTTAAAGATAATAAGCTTACTTAGGCTAGTAGGGCAAAATTAATTACTAGGATTTTTATTTAGAGATATTTATCTCTCTTTTATAAATTGCCTATAGCTAATAAGATTTAGCTATAATCTAATTTTAGATATATATTTAATTAAAAATATATATAACTTTTAGAATAATTATATAATAATATAAATAATTTAAATTTAATAAATTATATTTAATTAAAAAAAAAAAGCTAAGAAATTTTAATTTTAAAAATTTTAAATAAGATTTTTTATTAAATAAAGATATAATATTAATAAAATTAAATTATTAATTAAATATAAAAAGTATTTATAGTATATATTATATAAAATTATTTAAATTATTTAATTATTATATATTTAAAAAATATTATAATTTTAGATAATATTAATTATATATTAAAATTAATTAATTTTAAAAAAAAAAATTATTTAAAATAATAAAAAATTAATTTTTTTATAATTATTAAATATAAAATTTAAAAAAATTAAATTATTTATTTTTTTA